>MCJB01032423.1:0-81810 GCA_002018475.1 Nicotiana obtusifolia | reverse complement strand
TGGGGGGTGGTGGGGAATGGGATCTGATGGGGGCTAATTTTGGGCAATATGATACCTAATGGACATAATTTTGGTGTGTGAGTTTATGCCATTGCCGTTTTAATTCCCTCTACTTGGTTTAATTGTCTTAAGCAATTTCAAGTTACTTGACATGATTTCTTTAGAGAAAATATTAACTTTATAACGCGATTATATTTATTCATGGATATTCTCATTATCAATAGACTATTTATATTTAGACACCTGCGTTTTCTCTCTCTTGAGAATTCCCAATTTGTTGGAACTAGTTGAGTATCATAAGATTTTAGCCAAACAATATAAAATCAAAGAAAATGATCGGTAATAAATTCTAGGACACCATCTTTGAAACTTAATTATAATCATCATACCATCTCGCGAAGATACTAACTAATTGTAGAATTTTCAACAGTTTTGGTGCTATAAGAAAGACAACTGTCCAAGGATGCAAACCCTTTCGTATGATAGGCTTTAAATTAGTTGGCCTTATGGTTTTTCTTTTCTTCATCCAATCACCTGAGCAAGGAAGAAGAAAAAAAATCTTTATTTCTGAAGAATGGAGGTAGAATACGATAATTTAGTTGTACAAGAATAAGGGTAATATTTAAAATAGTAATAGTTATAGAGGTATCAAGCTGTTGAATCACACCATGAAAGTTTGAAAGAGGGTGGTAGAAGTCAGGGTGAGGAGGAGTGTGTCTATTTTGGAGAACCAGTTCGAATTCACGCCGCTGCGAGAAACTATGGACACTATTCATTTAGTGAGGAGATTGGTAAAGCAGTATAGCGAAAGGAAAAAGGACTTGCACATGGTGTTTATCGACCTAAAAAAAAGCACACAATAAAGTCCCAAGAGAGGTTTTATGGAGATGTTTGGAAGTTAGTAGAGTTCCAGTAGCACACACTAGGATGATTAAGGATATGTACAATGGTGCTAAGACTCGGATGGGGACTATGAGAGTAACTCAGAACACTTCTCAGTTGTGATGGGGTTGCACCTGGGATCGACTCTTAGTCCGTTCGTATTTGCTTTGGCGATGTATTTGCTGATGTGACACATTAAGGGGAGGTACTATGGTTCATGTTATTTTTCGATGACATAGAGTTGATTGACGAGATACGAAGCATGGTTAACTTAAGGATGGAGATTTGGCACACCTTGAAGTCTAAAGGTTTCAAGTTGAGCAGGACCAAAATAGAATACTCTGAATACAAATTCAGTAATAGGACTTATGAAGCGATCGTGGATGTGAAGCTTGATACTTAAGTCATCCTTAAGAGAGGTAGTTTCAAGTATCTCAGGTCTATAATCTAAGATAATGAGAAATTGATGAGGATGTCACACATCGTACTGGAGCAGGGTGGATGAAATGGAGGCTCGCATCCGGTATTTTATGTGATAAGAATGTACCACCAAAGGGTTAATTTTACATAGTGGTGGTTAGACTATCTATGATGTATGGGGCTGAATGTTGGCCGGTTAAGAACTCCCATGTTCAGAAGATGAAAGTAGCAGAAAAAAGGATACTGAGATGGATGTATGGGTGTACCAGGAGAGATAAAATTAGGAAAGAAGTTATTCGGGACAACATGGAAACAGCCCTGGGGAGGACAAGATGCGAGAGTCGAGGCTGAGATGGTTCCAGCATGTGAAGAAGAGAAGATCTACTGCTCCTGTTAGGAGGTATGAGATGTTGGCCATGGCTGGTCAGAGAAGAGGTAGAGGTAGGCCAATGAAGTACTGGGGGGAGATGATTAGTCAAGACATGATGTTGGTTTGACTTAGTAAAGATATAATCCTTGATATGAGGTTGTGGAGGTCCAGAATTATGGTAGAAGGTTAATAGGTAGTCGAGAATTTCTACTTTCCTTATGTTAGTAGCACTCTTGTATTTTCATATTCTTTGATCTCTATTACGTCCTGTTGTTTCGTTCGACTCGATTATCTTATTTTTCTATTATTACTATTTGGTGCTACTTTTTTTTTCTTCTTTTTCTTCTTCTTCCTTTTTTTTATTTTTTCTTGAGCCGAGGGTCTATCAGAAATAGCCTCCCTACTTTCCCCACTAATACTGGATTTGTTGTTATTGTTGTCAATATTGTATTGTTTTTTGCTCTTCCTTTACCTATTCTTCCGCAACTCCAGTGGAAAAGAAAAAGTTTTGTGACATAAAATGCTGCTTAATTACTACATTAATTAGTGTTTAAACCTCTAGGCTTCCCGTAATTTTTTATTACTTAAGTAATACTGTCTCGAATTTTTCTTTTTTCAATTTATTAATCTTTTTAACCTGAATTTTATTTAGTAGGTTAAGTAATTAATATTGTATTTTAGACCACAAATAATGGAACTAAATCAATTTTATCTAATCCTTTGAGATATAGATGTAATATAAATAGAATATAAAAGACGATACAATAGATAATTGTGCTAAAATAATAGTAAATGGAAAGAGTAAAAGTGATTCTTGTTGATGAATCTGCGAAAATCAATGATTGATTGATGGCCAAGATGAACACAAAAGTTTTTCTAGAGTTCAGTATAATATTGAGTAAATCAGAATCAGGATGAGATACAGTTGTGGGGAAGAAGGGTTTTATAAGATAACCTAACCGTAAGCATACCTAATATCTCTCCCACATGTTACGTCCATGTTTGCAATAAGTGAAAAATCTAGTCCGTTACACTAGCTGAGGCGTAACTGCAGAAGGTGGTTAATGGAGAATCCCGAATATCCTGGTATTTGTTGGTTCGGGGAAAGCGTCTATCTGGACGCTTGTGACCGTCCGGATCTGGATCACCATTGACTGGTATAGGTAGGAGTATCCAGGCATCAACTTCTTTCGATTTTTATTCTTCGATCTAGGTGACTCCAACTAACCTGAAAATACTTACCGCCACGTATTGTGCACACATTTTATCAATATATATACAGATAGTCTTTCCCACTTTTGGGACAAATCTGATGCGCTATCCAGGAAGTTAAAACTTTTATGCAGGAAGCTAAGTGACGTGCGTCTCTTCATTTAATGCTTGGGATGCATGGCAAGAACAGGTTGGAGATGACATCACCATCGGTTATTGAAATAATGATGATTTTGTGCCTATAAGTACGAAGTTCTTTCTCTCGTTTCTATCTCCTATTCCATTTATCTTCTTAACGAAATTCTCTGAGTTTTCTTGCGAGTTCTTGTTTCCTTAACCTTATGTTTCCATGCCTTTGTCAATTTTATCTCTGTTTTAAATTTCTTAATCATGGCTTCTACAAGAATAAAACCTTCAATCTGGTAAAATATCCACCACTATAGTCTCTGATATGACTAAAATACAAACTCCGATGGATCCAGTTGATAATGTGGAAAAATTTAACACGGTGTTGTTGGTTAGGAAAGGGAAACTTCTACTAGCAAGCCTTCTGCCAATAACTATGTTACGATCCTAACCCCGAACCGGTCGTGATGGCTCTTCTCGTGAAGACAAGACCAGCCAATTTAACCAAAATCTCATTTTAAGCAGTCAATTAACAAGAAAATAAAACAAGCATAGTTTAAGAGTAATCATTCGCAGAAAAATATAGCTATCCATCCCGACTACAGCCCAAACCGGGGTGTCACAATGTCATGAACAACTATGGATCCTACTACCAGTCTAATATATATATATATATATATATATATATATATATATATATATTTTAACAATATTTGGCACAATTGTTTGAAGAGCATGGAAGCAGCAAGATAATAGAGATACGGGGCTGCGGACGCCAACAGCTACCTCGTAGTCTCCGAATCACCGCCTGGACGGGAGAAATCAATACTCCGGAGCGGAACCAACAACGCCTGAATCTGCACACATGGTGCAGGGAGTAATGTGAGTACTCCGACTCAGTGAGTAATAATCATAAATAACAACTGATAGTAAGAAAACACGTAAAGCACAAGGCATTCTATAATGAAGCAGTAAAACATCATTCAAAAGCAGTAAATCAGTGAGAAATCAAGTAAAATCTCCTTTCAACAGGGAAAGCATGTAAATTTTCAAGTAAATGATGTGAAGTAAAAGAAAGATAGAAAATCGCCCCTCGGGCTCAGTATCATTTAAACACAACGCCCCTCGGGCATAATATCACATAGTACAACATCAGCCCCTCGGGCGTATCACATGGTACAACATCAGCCCCTCGGGCATATCACATGTTACAACATCAGCCCCTCGGGCTATGTTTCACATCACAATATCAGCCCCTCGGGCTATATTTCTCATCACAATGGGTACCTGCGCTCACTGGGGGTGTACAGACTCCAGGAGGGGCCCCTTATGACCCAAGCGCATTATCAAGCCACCTCGTGGCATATATCTAGGCCCTCGGCCTCATATCAATCAAGCCACCTCGTGGCGTACATGCAGTACCTTAGGCCCTCGGCCTCGTATCCATCAAGCTACCTCGTGGCGTATATACAGTATCTCAGGCCCTCGGCCTCATATCAGTCACAAGCCACCTCGTGGCACATAAGTATCTCAGGCCCTCGGCCTCATATCACTCAGTAAAAACCTCACATCTGGCCCTCGGCCGCACTCAATCAGAAAATCATCACAAGCCCCGCGGGCATAGTAAAACAGTAGTTCTCAGCCCAAAACATCATTTAAAATATTGTGTAAATCTCAAAACTGAGTAAAGTGGCTGAGTTGTAAAATAATGTAAACAACATGACTGAGTTCAAGCAATAAGTCAAAACAGTAAGGAAACAGTAATAAAAATCCCCGAAGGGTTCAAATAATTGGCACGAAGCCTAAATATGGCAATTAGCCTAAATCATGATGATAACAAATAAGTTTCAAATGCGTAGTAAAATCATCAATCGGGATGGACCAAGTCACAATCCCCAGTAGTAAAACAACCCCACGCTCATCATCGAGCGCGTGCCTCACCTCAATATATCACTACGATGTACAATCCGGGATTTTAAACCCTCAGAACATCATTTACAATCACTACTCACCTCGAACCAACTAAATCCCTAGCTCGCAATGCCTTTGCCCTTCGAATTGGCCTCCACGCGCGTCGAATCTATCCAAAATCAGAACTAATATGTCACAAATGCTGGGGTAATGAAGCCCAATCGAAACAATTCGGAAAATACCAGGATTATGAAATTAGCAAAAACCCGAGCCCCGACCCACTTCTCGAAGCTCAGAAATTTTTACATCAACGGGTTCCTTATCTCCCAACGAGTTCAACCATACAAAGATTATCAAATTCCGACATCGGGTCGACCTCCAATTCTTTAAGTCTAAACTTAAGGATTTTTCACAGATTTTCCAACTTAAATCACCAATTAAATACTAAAACTAGCGATATACTGGGGTAATTTGACCAAAGTTGAGTTAAGAACATTACCCCGATGTTTTCCTTGAAAGTCTCTCAAAAATCGCCTCGGAATTAGCTTCAATCCGAGCTCTATAGCTCCAATTATGTTTAAGATGCCGAAATCCCTTCCTCTAAGAATTTGTCCGAGAAAGTCTCCTTTGGATATAGTTTTGAGGTTGATTTTGCTGTGATTTAGGGTGTTTTGGAGGTGTTTCTCTTAGGTAGTAATGAAAGTGGGTTTTGCATGGCCTATGAGTACTGGTTTCTATTTATAAAGGGTCAAAAATCGAGACAAAAACGCACCAGTGGGGTTTAAAATGCGACCGCATTCCCGTCGCAAATCAGACATGCTGTCCGCATTTCTGATATGGCCATCGCAGATTGCAACCCTAGCTTTCGCGCATTCAGGGTGAGGTATGGTTTGCGGTCTGCATGTAAAAAATGCGACCGCATTTTTGACGTTGATTTCTGCCCAGAAATCTGTCTCGGTCTGCGGTCTTAGTGTGGTGGTTATGCGGTCCGCATTGTGGAAATGCGACCGCATTCCTGACCGCATTCCTGACTTCATTCTTTGCCTAGAAAACTGTCTGGGTCTGCGATCTCATTCCGCATTTGAGAAATGCGACCGCATTCCCGACTCTGGTTTTCTGCAACTTATTCCATTGATGAAATAGTCCGTCTAACCACCCAAAACTCACCCGAGGTCACTGGGACCTCAACCGAATATGCCAACATGTCCCATAACATTATTCAAACTTGTTCCAACCTTCGAAACGCTCAAAACAATCTCTCAATGCCAACTTCACATCGGATTCAAGCCTAATTCTACTCGGAACCTCAAAAACCAATTCCGATCACACTCCTAAGTCATAAATCACCTCCCGAAACTAACCGAACTGTCGGAATTCACATCCGAGCCCTCTAACTCATAAGTCAACATCCGGTTGACTTTTTCAGCTTAAACCTTCTCAAAAGAGACTAAGTGTCTCATTTCTTGCCAAACTCACTCCTAACGCAAACTACTCAACTCGGGCACATAAAACACGGACAACAAGGTATAATGAGGCAGAAAAATAAGAAAAACGGAGCGGTAACTCATGAGACGACTGGCCGGGTCGTCACATTCTCCCCCACTTAAACAAACATTCGTCCTCAAACGAGTCAAGAAACATACCTGAAGCCTCAAATAGGTGAGGATATCTGCTCTGCATCTCACGCTCAGTCTCCTAGGTAGCCTCCTCCACAGGTCGACCTCTCCACTGCACTTTCACTGAACCTATATCCTTTGACCACAACTTCCGAACCTGACGACCCAAAATCGCCACTGGCTCCACATCATAGGTCAAATCATCGTCCAACTGAATTGTGCTTAAGTCCAAAATATGAGACGGATCCCAAATATACTTCCGAAGCATAGAAACATGAAATATTGGGTGTACACTCGACAGGCTGGATGGCAAAGCAAGCTCATAAGCCACCTCCCCAATTCTCCGAAGCACTTCAAATGGCCCAATGAACCGAGGACTCAATTTTCCTTTCTTACCGAATCTCATAACACCCTTCATGGGCGAAACCTTCAGCAAGACCTTCTCACCAACCATGTAGGACACATCTCGGACTTTCCTATCGGCATAACTCTTCTGCCTCGACTGCGTTGTACGGAGCCTCTCCTGGATTGTTTTCACCTTCTCTAGAGCATCCTGAACCAAGTCAATTCCCAATAGCCTAGCCTCGCCGGTCTAAAACCAACCAACCAGAGACCTACACCGCCTCCCATACAGAGCCTCATTCGAGCCATCTGAATACTCGACTGGTAGCTGTTGTTATAAGCAAACTCCGCAAGCGGTAGAAACTCATCCCATGAACCTCCGAAATCAATAGCACATGTACGTAACATGTCCTCCAGTATCTTAATGGTACGCTCGAACTGTCCATCCGTCTGTGGATGAAAAGGTGTGCTCAACTCCGCCTGAGTACCCCACTCCCTCTGCACGGCTCTCCAAAACTGTGAAGTAAACTGAGTACCTCTATCTGAAATAATAGAAACTGGAACACCATGCAGTCGAACAATCTCTCGGATATAAATCCTTGCCAACCGTTCTGAAGATTAGGTAGTACACACAGGAATGAAGTGCGCGGACTTGGTCAGCCTATCCACAATCACCCAAATGGCGTCGAACTTCTTCAAAGTCCGTGGAAGTCCAACAACAAAGTCCATAGTAATCCGCTCCCACTTCCACTCGGGAATAGCCATCTGCTGAAGCAGGCCACCCGGTCTCTAATGCTCATATTTCACCTGCTGACAGTTGAGACACCGAGCTACAATCCTACAATATCTTTATTCATTCTTCTCCACCAATAATGTTGTCTCAAGTCCTGATACATCTTCGCGGCACCCGGATGATTGGAATACCGCGAGCTATGGGCCTCCTCCAGAATCAACTCTCGAAGCCCATCCACATTGGGTACACAAATTTGACCCTGCATCCTCAACACCCCATCATCGTCGGTGGTGACATCTCTAGCATCGTTATGCTGAACTCTGTCCCTAAGGACAAGCAAATGCAGATTGTCATACTGGCGCTCCCTGATGCGATCATATAACGAAGACCGAGAAACCACACAAGCCAACACCCGGCTAGGTTCTGAAATGTCTAATCTCACAAACCTATTGGCCAAGGCTTGAACATCAACTGCAAGGGGTCTCTCCCTAACTGGAATATATGCCAAACTCCCCATACTCATTGCCTTTCGGCTCAACGCATCGGCCACCACATTGGCCTTTCCCGGATGGTATAATATAGTGATATCGTAATCCTTGAGCAACTCCAACCATCTCCGCTGCCTCAAGTTAAGATCCTTTTGCTTAAACAAATGTTGGAGGCTAAGATGATCAGTAAACACCTCACAAGACATGCCATACAAGTAATGCCTCCAAATCTTCAATGCATGGACTATGGCAGCCAGCTCCAAATCATGCACGGGGTAGTTCTTCTCATGGGGCTTCAACTGACGAGAAGCATAAGCAATAACTCTACCCTCCTGCATCAATACACAACCAATCCCAACTCTCGAAGCATCACAATACACAGTATATGCACCTGAAGCTGATGGCAAAACCAATACTGGAGCTGTGGTCAAGGCTGTCTTGAGCTTCTGAAAGCTCTCTTCGCACTCGTCCGACCATACAAAAGGAGTACCCTTCTAGGTCAATTTGGTCAAGGGCGATGCAATGGATGAAAACCCCTGAACAAACCGGCGATAATAGCCTGCCAACCCAAGTAAACTACGAATCTCTGTGGCTGAGGACAGTCTAGGCCAACTCTGAACCGCCTCTATCTTCTTTGGATCAACCTGTATACCCTCGCTGGACACTACGTGCCCCAAAAAAGCCACTGAACCGAGCCAAAACTCACACTTAGAGAATTTTGCATACAGCTTCTCCTCCCTCAATCTTTGCAATACAACTCGCAAATGCTCTACGTGCTCCTCCTAGCTACGTGAGTACACCAGAATATCATCAATGAATACAACTACGAACGAATCCAGATAAGGCCGAAATACATTGTTCATCAGCTGCATGAACGCTGCTGGGGCATTGGTTAGCCCGAAAGACATAACAAGAAACTCATACTGACCATATCTAGTCCGGAAAGCAGTCTTAAGAATGTCTGAATCCTTGATTTTTAACTGGTGATAACCCGAACGGAAATCGATCTTGGAGAACACTCGCGCTCCTTGAAGTTGGTCAAACAAGTCATTAATGCGAGGCAAAGGATACTTTTTCTTGATTGTTACCTTGTTCAATTGCCTGTAATCAATACACATTCTCATCGTGCCATCATTATTCTTCACAAACAGAACCGGTGCACCCCAGGGTGACACACTAGGCCGAATGAACCCCTTATCTAGGAGTTCCTGAAGTTGCTCCTTCAATTCTTTCAACTCTGCTGGTGCCATACGATACGGTGGAATAGAGATAGGTTGAGTGCTCGGCACCAGGTTAATACCAAAATCAATATCCTTGTCCGGTGGCATGCCTGGCAGGTCTGCGAGAAATACATCGGGAAAACCCCTCACAACTGGAACTGATTCAATGCTTGGAGTCTCAGCTCCAACATCCCTCACAAACACTAGGTATGAAAGGCAACCCTTCCCAACCATACGCTGGGCCTTCAAGAATGATATCACTCTACTACGAATGTAGTCAGTCACGCCACGCCACTCGATTCACGGCACATCCGGCATAGCCAAGGTGACAGTCTTAGCATGACAGTCTAGAATAGCACGACACAGAGATAACCAATCCATGCCTAAAATGACATCAAAATCCACCATGCTCAATAGTAGTAGGTCCACTCGTGTATCCAAACCCTCAATAGTTACTACATATGACCGGTACACACGGTCTACAACAACAGTATCGCCCACCGGGGTAGACACATGAACAGGTAAAGCGAGAAACTCGCGGGGCGTACCCAAATAATGAGCAAAATATGAGGATACATACGAATAGGTGGAACCGGGATCAAATAATACAGAGGCATCCTTGTGGCATACTAAAATAATACCTGTAATGACGGCATCTGAAGCACTGGCATCTGTCCTGCCTGGAGCATAGAATCGAGCCTTACCACTGCCTGATCGACCTCCCCCTCTGGGGCGACCCCTGGCTGTCTGACCTCTACTCCCAGCTAGCTGGGCGGGTGGTAAGGTAACTGGAGCAGAAGTCAAGGGCTGACCCCTCTACTGGGACGATCTAGCACCACGATGAGGACACTGCGTCCACATGTGGCCCATCTCGCCACACTCATAACAACTCCTTGGTGCTGGAGAAGAGGAATGAAGGGAACCTCTTGCACCGGAGTGTCTCGCAGGTGCACTCGGCATAGAAGGACCCTGGGCTGACGGAGCACGAGCTGGAAGGTCGCTTAGTGATGATTGGCCTTGCTGCAACCCATGATAACCACGACCTGCAGATGCCCCATGGTACTCTGGACGGGCTGGCTGAGCAGGCCTGAAGGAATGACCTCTACCCTGCTGAAACTGGCCTCTCGAAGGAGCACCACTGTAACTACTTGATCCTCGAGGCCTCTTAGCCTCCCTCTCCTCTCGTTCCTGACGGCTAACCATTTTAATCTCGCGAGCTATATCAACCACCTCCTCGAAAGTAGCGCCCAACACTCTCTCCCTGGTCATAAGAATACGGAGATGATAGTTAAGGCCATCCACAAACCTCCTGATCCTTTCACGATCAGTCGGAACCATCCAGACAGCATGACGAGCCAACTTAGAGAACCTCGGCTCATACTGCGACACAGTCATATCCCCCTATCTCAGCCATTTGAACTTTCTGCGCAGCTCCTCTCTGCGGGACTGCGGTACATACTTCTCCAAGAAAAGAGCGGAGAACTGCTGCCAAGTAAGGGGTGCTGCATCAACCGATCTACGCCTCTCATACGCCTCCCAACAAGTGAAGGCAGCTCCCATAAACTGAATGATGGTGAATGCCACACCACTAGACTCAAGAATCCCGGTTGTCCGGAGTATTCGCTGACACTTGTCAAGAAAACCCTAGGCATCCTCGCCCTCAGCACCATTGAATGACGAAGGCTCGAGTCTGCCAAACCTCTCAAGACGACGCTGCTCATCATCTGGCATAACTGGTAATGTGAACTCCTGAGCTGGTGCAACCGGCTGGGCTGGAGGTTCCCTCGGCATCTGAGGTCCCTGCACTGCCTGCTCAGGTGTGCGAGCAGCTGGGGTCTGATTGCCTCCCCCGGCCTATGAAGTAACTGCTGTTGTGGTGGCTGAAACCTCCTAAGCTAGGCCCGTGCAAACTGATAAGATCTGATCCAAGTTTTCCTGAAGACCTGGAATAACGATAGGCACAGCTGGTGCCTGAGCCGGTGCCACTGGAGCCTGATCATGAGCTGGGGCAGCTGGTGGGTCAACAGGTGCTACCCTAGCTGTTCTGCCTTTGCCATGACCACGACCGCGTCCACGGCCTCTAGAGGACTCAGTGGGTGGCACTGGTGGTCGTCCACCTCGTCCGGTATCTTGCGTCCTTACCATCTGTGAGAGAATAGGATAATAGAAGTTTTAGTGCTCGGATCAACAAGCTCGCACGACAAGAATTTCAAGACTATGAAGTTTTCCTAAAAAGGTTCCGCAGCCTCTCAAAGATAAATACGGACGTCTCCATACCGATCCGTGAGACTCTACTAAACCCGCTCATGACTCGTGAGACCTATGTAACCTAGGCTCTGATACCAAGCTGTCACGACCCTAACCCTGAACCCGGTCGTGATGGCGCCTCTCGTGAAGATAAGGCCAGCCAATTTAACCAAAATCTCATTTTAAGCAGTCAATTAACAAAAAAACAAAACAAGCATAGTTTAATAGCAATCATTCGCGGAAAAATATAGCTATCCATCCCGACTACAGCCCAAACCGGGGTGTCACAATGTCATGAGCAACTATGGATCCTACTACCAGTCTAATATATATATATATATATTCACAACATTTGGCATAATTATTTGAAGAGCATGGAAGTAGCAAGATAATAGAGATACGGGGCTGCGGACGCCAACAGCTACATCGTAGTCTCCGAATCACCGCCTGGACGGGAGAAATCAATATTCCGGAGCGGAACCAACAACGCCTGAATCTGCACACATGGTGCAGGGAGTAATGTGAGTACTCCGACTCAGTGAGTAATAATCATAAATAACAACTGATAGTAAGAAAACACATAAAGCACAAGGCATTCTATAATGAAGCAGTAAAACATCATTCAAAAGCAGTAAATCAGTGAGAAATCAAGTAAAATCTCCTTTCAACAGGGAAAGCATGTAAATTTTCAAGTAAATGATGTGAAGTAAAAGAAAGATAGAAAATCGATCCCCAGGCTCAGTATCATTTAAAAACAACGCCCCGCGGGCGTATCACATGGTACAACATCAGCCCCTCGGGCCTATCACACGGTACAACATCAGCCCCTCGGGCTATGTTTCACATTACAATATCAGCTCCTCGGGCTATATTTCTCATCACAATGGGTACTCGCGCTCACTGGGAGTGTACAGACTCCGGGAGGGGCCCCTTACGGCCCAAGTGCATTATCAAGCCACCTCGTAGCATATATCTAGGCCCTCGGCCTCATATCAATCAAGCCAGCTCGTGGCGTACATGCAGTACCTCAGGCCCTCGGCTTCGTATCCATCAAGCCACCTCGTGGCGTATATACAGTATCTCAGGCCCTCGGCCTCATATCAGTCACAAGCCACCTCGTGGGACATAAGTATCTTAGGCCCTCGGCCTCATATCACTCAGTAAAAACCTCACATCTGGCCCTCGGCCGCACTCAGTCAGAAAATCCTCACAAGCCCCACGGGCATAGTAAAACAGTAGTTCTCAGCCCAAAACATCATTTAAAATATTGTGTAAATCTCAAAACTGAGTAAAGTGGCTGAGTTGTAAAACAACGTAAACAACATGACTGAGTTCAAGCAATAGGTCAAAATAGTAAGGAAACAGTGATAAAAATCCCCGAAGGGTTCAAATAATTGTCATGAAGCCCAAATATGGCAATCAACCTAAATCATGATGATAACAAATAAGTTTCAATCAAATGCGTAGTAAAATCATCAATCGGGATGGACCAAGTCACAATCCCCAGTAGTAAAACGACCCCACGCTCATCATTGAGCGCGTGCCTCACCTCAATATAGAACTACGATGTGCAATCCGGGGTTTCAAACCCTCAGAACATCATTTACAATCACTACTCACCTCGAACCAGCTAAATCCCTAGCTCGCGACGCCTTTTCCCTTCGAATTGGCCTCCACGCACGTCGAATCTATCCAAAATCAGAACTAATATGTCACAATATGCTGGGGTAACGAAGCCCAATCGAAACAATTCGAAAAATACCAAGAAATTACGAAATTCGCAAAAAACCCGAGCCCCGACCCACTTCTCGAAGCTCAGAAATTTTCACATCAACGGGTTTCTTATCTCCCAACGAGTTGAACCATACAAAAATATCGAATTCCGATATCGGGTCGACTTCCAATTCTTTAAGTCTAAACTTGCGGATTTTCACAGATTTTCCAAATTAAATCACCAATTAAATACTAAAACTAGCGATATACTGGGGTAATTTGACCAAAGTTGAGTTAAGAACACTTACCCCGATGTTTCTCTTGAAAGTCTCCCAAAAATCGCCTCGGAATTAGCTTCAATCCGAGCTCTATAGCTCCAATTTTGTTTAAGATGGCCGAAATCCCTTCCTCTAAGAATTTGTCCAAGAAAGTCTCCTTTGGATATAGTTTTGAGGTTGATTTTGCTGTGATTTAGGGTGTTTTGGAGGTGTTTCTCTTAGGTGGTAACGAAAGTGGGTTTTGCATGACCTATGGGTATTGGTTTCTATTTATAAATGGTCAAAAATCGAGACAAAAACTCACCAGTGGGATTTAAAATGCGACCGCATTCCCGTCGCAAATCAGACATGCTGTCCGCATTTCTGATAAGGCCATCGCAGATTGTAACCCTAGCTTTCGCCGCATTCAGGGTGAGGTATGGTTTGCGGTCCGCATGTCAAAAATGCAACCGCATTTTTGACGTTGATTTCTGCCCAGAAATCTGTCTCGGTTTGCGGTCTCAGTGTGTGGATATGCGGTCCGCATTGTGAAAATGCGACCGCATTCCTGACCGCATTCCTGACTTCATTCTTTGCCTAGAAAATTGTCTGGGTCTGCGATCTCATTGTGCAATATGCGGTTCACATTTGAGAAATACGACCGCATTCCCGACTCTGGTTTTCTGCAACTTTTTTCATTGATGAAATAGTCCGTCTAACCACCCAAAACTCACCCGAGGTCACTGGGACCTCAACCGAATATGCCAACATGTCTCATATCATTATTCAAACTTGTTCCAACCTTCGGAACGCTCAAAACAACCTCTCAACGCCAACTTTGCGTCGGATTCAAGCCTAATTCTACTCGGAACCTCAAAAACCAATTTCGGTCACACTTCTAAGTCATAAATCACCTCCCGAAACTAACCGAATTGTCGGAGTTCACATCCGAGCCCTCTAACTCATAAGTCAACATCCGGTTGACTTTTCCAGCTTAAACCTTCTCAAAAGAGACTAAGTGTCTCATTTCTTGCCAAACTCACTCCGAACGCAAACTACTCAACTCGGACACATAAAACGCGGACAACAAGGTATAATGAGGCAGAAAAATGGGAAAAATGGAGCGGTAACTCATGAGACGACTGGCCGGGTCGTCACAAACAAAAATCTTGATTAGGAACCAACTGTGTTAGATATAGTACCCAAAAAGTTAAATTGAGCTGTGGACTGCACTCTTCAGAGTAAGACTAAGAAGAAAACTCGTGACCAGAATACCTTGATGGATGAGTTCGCTTTAGTGATTCAAATAGAGCACCTTCCCACTGTCGAAGAGGAATGCAGTTGGGACAAGGGTATACACATTTAAGTTGTTCGAGACGATAATCGTATCACTAGCCATCGTGCTACTCTTTCTTTTGTGTACACCGATCCGTTCACATTCGGGCTTGAGCATCATATCGATTCTACCATTGAGGACACTTGCAAGAGGTATAACGTCTATTTGGCCAGCTGGGATCCTAGGTATGGAGACTCATTGTGTGCTTGAGATACCTGCCCGGTCGAAGAAGATTTTACCCTTCACCATTTCTTGCACCTTTACTCTCCCCGAAGTTTATCGGGAGGCGTGTTCATTATGGCTTTTCGGGGCAATGTCGGCATCATTTTCTGCAGTGATGATAATTATGACAGAGGTTGATATGAACGATTTATCATTGTATCAACTCTAAAATTAGTTCACCACTACTGGAATTCGTGCAAAAAGCGATCATCGTTGATATGTAAAGAAAAGCGACTAAAGTTGGTCGCTAAACTGGTGAAAATAATAAAATAATAATTTTAAATAAATTAGCGACCAAGGTTGGTCGCTATTTGGTCGATAATTTCGTCAAACTGTTGACCGGACTGGTCAGACTTACTTGGTCAAAGAAATACTCAGATTAGCGGCCAACGTTGGTCGCTTAAAGAGACCCACTTATAAAATTTTAATAATTATAATATTATTTAAATCAAATTATAAAATATAAATAAATAAAATCTAAAATTAGCGACCAAAGTTGGTCGCTAAATAAAGAGTAAACAGATAGAGACCAACTTTGGTCGCTAATTTGGGACCCAATTATAAAATTTTAATAAATATAATTTTATTTAAAAAAATTATAAAATATAAATAAATATAATTCAAATTTAGCGACCAAACCTGGTCACTTAGTAAAATTGAGAACAACTTTGGTCGCTAATCGGGGATCCAGTTCTAACGTTTAACAATAATATTAATATTTTAAATATTATATGAAATATAAATAAATCTGATTTAAATTTAAGCGACATTTTAAATTATGTATAATTAGCGACCAAAGTTGGTCACTTTTCAGGTCAACATTCGTCAAAATTAAAATCACTTTTGTATTTACTATCTAAATAATATAAATGTAAGACGTTAACACTTTTGTAATATAAGGGATGAATAGACTAAAATATACTCTAGCATGCTATATATGCAGTTAAGTAGTACTACGAAGCGTNTATATATATATATAAAAAGCTATATTCGATATAATATTAGCTAATGCACTAATACTTAGTGCATAATATAGTATAGTATATATATACTAAGTATAGTGTGTGTGTGTGTGTGTGTGTGTAATGTGTATATATATAAGAACATGAAGAGCTCGTAACACAGGGACGGTTTCTTTTAGGTATTGATACACTTGTAAATTGATTCATCGACTTATAACCTACTCATATGCATGTATATATATTAACAATAAATTAAAACGTCTTGACTTATATCAATATATATATACATATATATACTATATTATACTATATATATCGAATATACCTTGATATATAATACACTATACTATATATATAGTGTATAGTGTATAGTATAGTGTATTGTATAGTGTATTGTATAATACGCTATACTATACACTTAGTATATATAATACACATAGTATATATATACTATACTATACTATGCACTAAGTATTAATGCATTAGCTAATATTATATCGAATATAGCTTATATATATATGTGTGTGTGTGTGTGTGTGTATATATATATATATATGTACATACACACACACACACACACTATATTATGCACTTAAGTATATATAATTGACTATACTGTATCTACATATATATACTATACACTTAATATATATAATACACTATACTATACACTTAGTATATATAATAGACTATACTATATCTACATATATAGCGACCAACGTTGGTCGCTATTTTCAATTTAATTTTTTTAATTAGCGACCAACGTTGGTCGCTATTTTTGATCGCTTTTCTAATTTTCAGAGACAAAATCGGGGTTTCCCCTCATTTCTCTTATTTCCTTCCCCAAAATTTCCCCAACTCTCTCTTACTCTCCCCTTCTCTATTTCACTCACCCAAATCCCATCCCCCACCCCGCGCCACCAATGCCCCTTTGCTCGCTGCCGCCTCGCCGCACACTGCTCGCCGGCCACCATCACTGCCGCCCCTCTCTCTCTCCTTCTCCATCTAAAAAAAATCAAGGTTAGAATTATAACCTTCAATCTTTGTTATTTCTAGTGTGTGTGTTACAGTATTTGATGTATTGTAGTTTATTGTTTCAATTAGTGTTTCAATTCTTTGAACATTGTATTTTATTGAGGATTAGGGTTTAGGTCTTGTTTTAATTAAATTTGTAAATTAATTTTATTAGCTAATTAGTTTAATTAGTGTTGAATTTAGTTTAGTTAGATTTGAATTATACTTTGTGTTGTCTTGATAGTTTAGCTAGAATCTAGGGTTTAGGATATGAATTGAACCTTTAGGATATGAATTGTACTTTTAGTTTACTAATTGAAATTTTAGGATATGAATTGAACTTTTAGGATATGAATTGGACTTTTAGTTTATGTATTGGAATTTTAGTTTATGAATTGGACTTGTAGTTTATAAATTATAATTTTAGGATATAATTTGAACTTTTAATTTATGAATTGAAATTTTTGGATATGAATTGAATTTTTAGATTATAAATTAAAATTTTAGGATATGAATTGAACTTTTAGTTTATAAATTGAGTATTTTAGGATATGATTGGACTTTTACTTTATGAATTGAACCTTTTGGATATGAATTGAAATTTTAGTGTATGAATTGAACTTTTTGGATATGAATTGAACTTTTAGTTTATGAATTGAACTTTTAGTTTATAAATTGAACTTTTAAGATATGAATTGAACTTTTAGTTTATAAATTGAACTTTTAGTTTGTAAATTGAAAATTTAGGATATGAAATTAATTAACTAAAAAATGATTAGGATATGAATTAACTAAATTAATTTTCTCTTATTTTATTTGTATAGATGGAACATCGTACTTGATGTACAATAGGAATTATCCTAATCGACAGGGATTGAGGGAGGATTTTGTAGAAGGGGGGGATGACTTTATTAGACATGCAATATCACTTCCACCATACCTAACTGAAGGAGTAATTAGGTGCTCTTGTGTAAGGTGCGACTGTATGAAGTTTGAAAAACCGGCGGAAGTTAAGCATCATCTTTATAGAAGGGGGTTTATAGAAAATTACTTTGTGTGGACTAATCATGGAGAGATCGATGGTAGCCATGGGATATTTCATAACATGGTTGTGGGTGAAAGTAGTAGGTCGGTGGAGAATACAAATCGTGATTCTAGAATTCATTATATGGTTGCGGATGCTTTTGGGATGCACTTAGGGGGTGATTCCAATGAAAATGTTGAACTAACTCCTAATGATGAGGCAAAACGTTTTTATGAGCAATTAGACGAAGCTAGTCGTCCACTACGTCATGAAAGTCCGCACTCTACAGTTAGATTACTAAGTATGAAATCTGATTGGAATATTTCTCAAGGAGCCATGGACTCTTTCATTGATCTTATGCGTGCACTAGTTGACCGTTATATCGAATTACCTGTTGATTTCTGTAAGGCAAAGAGATTAGTTTCTAAGTTAGGACTTTCATCAATGAGAATTGATTGTTGTGAAGACGGTTGCATGTTATATTATAAAGATGATGTAGCTTTGGACAATTGTAAATTTTGCGAAAAGCCTCGTTTCAAGAGCTTTCCAGCGGGAAGATGGTCTGTATCAGGTCGATGCATTATTGACCTCTTATACCTAGGTTAAAGAGGTTATATGCGTCGATGAGTTCTGCTCCTCATATGAGATGGAACTTTGAAAATATAAGACCACCTGGTGTTATGTGTCATCCTTCAGATGGAGAAGCTTGGAAGCACTGTGATAGGACATATCCAGATTTTGCTAGTGAACCAAGGAACATTCGATTAGGTCTGTGTGCGGATGGCTTCACATCTTTTTCTGTATCTGCGACACCATATTCATGTTGGCCTGTCTTTCTTATACCTTACAATCTACCACCAGAGTTGTGCATAACTAGTCCATATATATTCTTAAATTGTATTATCCCCGGTCCATGTAATCCGAAAAGTTTGATTGATGTATATTTGCAACCTTTGATTGATGAGCTAAAACAATTGTGGTACGATGGTATTGAAATATATGACATATCAACCAAGCAGAATTTCAATTTGCGTGCTAATTTAATGTGGACAATTAACGATTTTCCTGCGTATGGAATGTTGTCTGGGTGGATGACTGCTGGGAAACTAGCTTGTCCTTACTGCATGGAAAATAGTAAAGCGTTCACTTTGAAATATGGCTGAAAGCAATCATGGTTTGATTGTCATCGTCAATTCTTGCCTCCTTATCATGAGTTTAGAAGGATGAAAAATGCATTTAAAAAGAATAAAATGAAATATGATTCTCCACCTCCGATAATTTCAGGTGAGAAAATTTGGGAGAGGGTCCAGAACTTCAGCAAAGTTACTGAAGCTCCACCTTATAGATTCCCCGAATACGGTATTATAATTGGATGAAAAAGAGTATATTTTGGGAGTTGCCTTATTGTCATGACCCTAACCCCGAACCCGGTCGTGAGGGCGCCTCTCATGAAGACAAGGCCAGCCAATTTAACCAAAATCTCATTTTAAGCAGTTAATTAACATGAAAACAAATAAGCATGATCTAATAGCAATCATTCACGGAAATATAGCTAACCATAATAGAAACCATCCCGACACAGCCTAAACCGGGGTGTCACAAGTCATGAGCAACTATGGATCTTGATACAAGTCTACTTAATACAATATCTGGCACAACTGTTTGAAAAACATGGAAATGATAAGATAAGGGAGATACGGGGATGCGGACGCTAACAGCTACCTCGTAGTCTCTGAATCACCACCGGGACAGGAGGAGTCGGCACTCCTGAGCGGAACCAACAACGCCTGAATCTGCACACATGGTGCAGGGAGTAATGTGAGTACTCCGACCCAGTGAGTAATAAATATAAATAACGACTGAAAGTAAGAAAGCACATAAAGCACAAGGCATTCTATAAGAAAGCAATTAAACATCATTTGAAAACAGTAAATCAGTGAGAATTCAAGTAAAATCTCCTTATCAACAATTCTGCCCCTTGGGCAATATCGCAAAACAGTACCAGCCCCTCGGGCTCAAATCTCAGAACAATACCAGCCCCTTGGGCTATCACATGGAACAGTATCAGCCCCTCGGGCTATATCTCACATCACAATGGGTACCCGCGCTCACTGGGGGCGTACAGACTCCGGGAGGGGCCCTTTACAGCCCAAGCGCAATATCAAGCCACCTTGTGGCATCAAATCTAGGCCTTCGGCCTCATATCAATCAAGCCACCTCGTGGCGTATATAAAGTATCTCAGGCCCTCGGCCTCATATCACTCAATATATCCTCACATTTGGCCCTCGGCCGCACTCAGTCATAAAATCATCACAAGCCCCTCGGGCATAGTAAAATTGTAGTTCTCAGCCCAAAAACATCATTAAAATATTATTTAAGTCTCAAAACTGAGTAAAAGTGGCTGAGTTGTAAAACAGTAGAAAACAGCATGACTGAGTTCAAGTAATAAGTCAAAATAGTGAGGAAACAGTGATAAAAATCCCCGAAGGGTTCAAATAATTGGCACTAAGCCCAAATATGGCAATCAGTCCAAATCATGATGATAACAAATAAGTTTTAGACAAATACACGGTAAAAATCATCAATGGGGACGGACCAAGTCACAATCCCCAGTAGTAAACGACCCCACGCTCATCATCGAGCGTGTGTCTCACGTCAATATAGCACTATGATGTACAATCCGGGGTTTCAAACCCTCAGAACATCATTTACAATCACTACTCACCTCGAACAGCCTAAATCCCTAGCCCGCGACGCCCTTGCCCCTCGAATTGGCCTCCACGCGCGTCAAATCTATCCAAAATCAGAACGAATACGTCACAATATGCTGAGGGGGCAAAGCCCAAGTGAAAACAATCGAATAATACCAAAAATTCTGAAATTTGCAAAACCCGAACCCCGGACCCACTTCTCAAAACTCAGAAATTTTCACATCAACGAGTTCCTTATCTCCCAACGAGTTCGTACATATCAAAAGTTCTCAAATCCAACCCTAAATGGTCCTCCAAGTACTCAATTAAAATTTCAAAATCTCAAGCCCTATTTCTTCCATTTTTAGCAAGACTTCAATGATTTTCTAGGTGGATTTCACAATATAAACGCGTTTTAGGTCCGAAATTCTTACTCCAATCATTCTCCTTGAATCCCTTATTAATTTCCTTTAAGAACCTCCAAAAATGAGCAACTATGGGTGAAACAATACCCAAAATCGCGGACAAAAAAGGCTTAAAAACATTATGCCCAGGCTTCATCGAGTTGTACCTGTGCTGTGCAGGTTGTACATCCTCTTACCATTTACCCTTGTTGTACACCTTCTGTTAAAACACTCATAACTCCTTGTGAAAATATCCAAATGATCAAAGGTTTAAAGATTTAGAATCTAGACTCGAAGATCTTTCATTTGATAGGTTGTACACTATATAACTCTTTATATATTCTGAGATATGAGCTTCTAAAATGCATCAGAAAATTTTGTCAAAATTGCTCCACCAGCCAACTTCGATCAATCATAACATTCTTTACAAATGTCCAAATGATAAATGGTTTGCCTTTCTGGAAACTAGATTCAAAGGACTACAACTTTATGTTTTGATCATCTCACAATTCTTTATATATTACAAGATATAAGCTTTCAAAATCGGTCCTGTGCAGCAGAAATTTCTGCTATGCACACTGCCTGGAAAACAGCAGCAGTACCGGGCTTCGGTTAATCTACCGTAACTTTTGATACAAATGTCAAAATGATAAATAGTTTATATTTTGGGAAACTAAATTTAAAGGGCTACAACTTTCATATTTTGCAATTTTTCTGATTCCTTATAGATTACAAGATATGAGCTTCTAAATTGGACTACTTGCACCAGTTTTTCTGAAGACTACTCGCACCAGTTTTTCTGCAATTTTTTTTTCCAAAGATGAAATAGTCCGTTTAACCACCCAAAACTCACCCGAGCCATTCGGGACCCCGTCCAGATATACCAACAAGTCCTAAAATATATTATAGACTTAGTCGAGGCCTCAAATCACATCCAACAACGCTAAAAACACGAATGATACCCCAATTCAAGCCTAATGAAACTAATAAATTCCAACTTCTACATTCGATGCTGAAACCTATCAAATCGAGTCCGATTGACCTCAAATTTTGCACACAAGTCATAAATGACATAACAGACGTATGAAGATTTTCAGAACTGGATTCCAACCCCGATATCAAAAAAGTCAACTCCTCGGTCAAACTTTTCAAAAATCTTCCATTTTCCAACATTCGCCAAAATGCGTTGAATTGTCCTACGGACTTCCAATTTCAAATTCGGACATACGCCTAAGTCCGAAATCACCATACGAAGCTGTAGCAACTCTCAGAATTCTATTCCGACCCTCGGATCAAAATCTCGCCTAACAACCAAAAATCGCCAAAATACTAACTCCACCAATTCAAGCCTAATTCTACACCGGACCTCCAAAACCAATTCCGATCACAATCCTAAGTCATAAATCACCTCCCAAAACTAACTGAACCATAATAACTCACATCCGAGCCCTCTAACTTATAAGTCAACATCTGGTTGACTTTTCCTACTTAAACTTTCTTAAAAGAGAGTAAGTGTCTCATTTCTTACCAAATCCACTCCGAACGCAAACTACTCAAATCGATCACATAAAACACGGATAACGAAGCATAATGAAGCAGAAATGGGGGAAATAGAGCGGTAATTCATGAGATGACTGGCCAGATCGTCACATCCTCCCCAACTTAAACAAACGTTCGTCCTCGAACGAGTCAAGAAACATACCTGAAGCCTCAAATAGGTGAGGATATCTGCTCCGCATCTCACGCTCAGTCTCCCAGGTAGCCTCCTCCACAGGTCGACCTCTCCACTGCACTTTCACTGAAGCTATATTCTTTGACCTCAACTTCCGAACCTGACGACCCAAAATCGCCACTGGCTCAACATCATAGGTCAAATCATCGTCCAACTGAATTGTGCTGAAGTCCAAAATATGAGACGGATCCCCAATATACTTCCGAAGCATAGAAACATGAAATATTGGGTGTACACTCGACAGGATGGGTGGCAAAGCAAGCTCATAAGCCACCTCCCCAGTTCTCCAAAGCACTTCAAACGGCCCAATGAACCGAGGACTGAATTTCCCTTTCTTCCCGAATATCATAACACCCTTCATGGGCGAAACCTTCAGCAAGGCCTTCTTACCAACCATGTAGGACACATCTCGAACCTTCCTATCAGCATAACTCTTTTGCCTCGACTGCGCTATACGAAGCCTCTCTTGAATCACTTTCACCTTCTCTAGAGAATCCTGAACCAAATCAGTCCCCAATAGCCTAGCCTTGCCGGGCTCGAACCACCCAACTGGAGATCTATACCGCCTCCCATACAAAGCCTCATACGGAGCCATCTGAATACTCGACTGGTAGCTGTTGTTATAATCAAACTCTGCAAGCGGTAGAAACTCATCCCATGAACCTCCGAAATCAATAACACATGCACGCAATATGTCCTCCACTATCTGAATAGTACGCTTGGACTGCCCGTCCGTCTGCGGATGAAAATCTGTGCTCAACTCCACCTGAGTACCCAACTCTCTCTGCACGGCTCTCCAAAACTGTGAAGTAAACTGAGTACCTCTATCTGAAATGATACAAACTGGGACACCATGCAGCTGAACAATCTCCCGGATATAAATCCCTGCCAATTGATCTGAAGAATAGGTAGTACACACAGGAATGAAGTGCGCAGACTTGGTCACCCGATCCACAATCACCCAAATAGCATCGAACTTCTTTAAAGTCCGTGGAAGCCCAACAACAAAGTCCATAGTGATCCGCTCCCACTTCTAGTGGGAATAGCCATCTGCTGAAGCAAGCCACCCGGTCTCTGATGCTCATATTTTACCTGCTGACAGTTGAGACACCGAGCTACAAATCCCACAATATCTTTCTTCATTCTTCTCCACCAATAGTGCTGTCTCAAGTCCTGATACATCTTCGCAGCACCCGGATGAATGGAATACCGCGAGCTATGGGCCTCCTCCAGAATCAACTCCCGAAGCCCATCCACATTGGGCATACAAATCCGGCCATGTATCTTTAACACTCCATCATCGCCGATGGTCACATCTTTGGCATCATTATGCTGAACTCTGTACCAAAGGACAAGCAGATCGTCATACTGGCGCCCTTTGATGCGATCATATAAGGAAGACCGAGAAACCACACAAGCCAACACCCTACTAGGTTCCGAAATATCTAATCTCACAAACCGATTGGCCAAGGACTGAACATCAACTGCAATGGGTCTCTCCCCAACTGGAATATATGCCAAACTCCCCATACTCACTACCTTTCGGCTCAAAGCATCAGCCACCACATTGGCCTTTCCCGGATGGTACAATATAGTGATATCATAATCCTTGAGCAACTCCAACCATCTCCGCTGCCTCAAATTAAGATCCTTTTGCTTGAACAAATGCTGAAGGCTGCGATGATCAGTAAACACCTCATAAGATACGCCATACAAGTAATGCCTCCAAATCTTCAATGCATGAACTATGGCAGCCAGCTCCAAATCATGAACGGGGTAGTTCTTCTCATGGGGCTTCAACTGACGAGAAGCATAAGCAATAACTCTACCCTAAGGGTTATGCGTCGAATTTTGGGAAAAAAGTTGATATGGAGGTAGGGAAGTTGAGCCATTTGAAAAGTCATGACTGTCATGTTTTCATGGAGACCTTAGTGCCTATTGCATTTTGTGGTTTGCCTTAAAGAATTTGGAAACCCATCACAGAGATTAGTTTGTTTTTCAAAGACTTGTGTTCTTCCACATTAAGGGAAGAAAACCTACTCCGGATGGATCAGAACATTCGTGTAACTTCTTCTAAAATGGAAAAGATATTTCCATGTGGTTTTTTTGATGTGATGGAACACCTTCCAATCCACCTTGTACACGAGGCACGACTTGGAGGGCCTGTTCAATGCAGATGGATGTATCCCTTTGAGAGGTAATATTATATGTTTGATGTAATTTTTTATTTTATTTTAATGTTCTTGGCTAACCTGAATTTATGTAGGACAATTGGCAAATGCAAACAATTTGTTAAGCAGAGGAATAGGATTGAAGGATCTATATGCGAAGCTTATCTTACAAAGGAAATTACTCATTTTTGTTCTTATTATTTTGAGAGTAATGTGCCATGCGCTAGGAATAGGCCCAACAGGCATACGGTCGACCTTAGGAATATGATCCATTATATCTGTCTATGTCCATATTCAATCAACCAGGCCGATGTTCTAAGGATGTTAGAAAGAGAAGTTTGAGTGATATGGAGTTCAAATCAGCTACACTTCACGTGTTGCTAAATTGTCCCGAAGTTGTACCATTTCTCAAGTAAGTATTGATTTAGTAGTTATCAAAATATAAAAATTACTGTGGTTACATCTCAATGCAACTACTAAAAATATTTGATGTGTCACAGTCACTTCGTGGGTCAATTTGTCCATGATGTTGTATGTACGAGATCTGATACGTGGTTCAAACAATTTGTAAGTTTCTCCTTAAAATATTCTAACACTATGTAGGTAAACAATGTTTGGAAGTTATGCTAACTTATGAATTTTTTTAACAATATGTAGGTAAATGATCCAAATAATGGTGTAAATCAATTTTTGAAAGATATATCTTGGGGACCTGGGTTTGAGGTCACAACAATGTCGAAGTACTTTGTGAATGGTTATAAGTTTCATACTGAGTGTTGCTCTAAAAATAAAAATAGCAACAACAGTGGGGTGTGGGTTCAAGGTGGTGATGGCAACCAAGATAGAGATATTGATTATTATGGTGTGTTCAAAGAAATAATAGAACTAGAATATACAGGTTGGCCATTTAAGAAATTGATACTCTTTAGATGCAAGTGGTTTGACCCACATCCAACAAGAGGTACAAGAGTATACAATCAATACAACATAATTGAGGTTAATCATACGAGGGAGTATTCGCTATGATCCTTTCATAATTGCACATAATGTTAGGCAAGTGTATTATGCTCCTTATCCATTGCGGCGGAATAAGTCCGATTTTGGTGGGTTATAATAAAAACTAAGCCTGTGGGTAGGGTGGAAGTCGAGAATGTGTTAGATGTTGCATATCAAAACGATATCGCTAGTATTGACCAAATAGTGGACAAAGTTTTAGAAAATGATTTGGAACATCATGAACACATATTGGAAGAAGTTGATATACAGAAAACGAGGAAGAAGAATCAACTGATAAAGATCAAACTAGTGAGAGAGGAATTCTCGGACGAGGAACTATACGTCGATGAGCTTTAAAAAGTTGGTTTCATTAATAACTCTCGTTTATAGCTAGTTTCTTCAATAACTCTCGTTTATAGCTAGTTTCTTTATATGTTTCAATCTAAATATGTATTATATTATGCAGATGACAGGCAAGGGTCGAGGTAACAATGATTCTACTAGTTCTCGGGGTCGAGAAAAGGCTAGGAAACCAAAGAGGAGGGTAGAAAATAATACTCCATCTTTTCCTGCCTCTTCAGAGATGCCTATGCGTATGCCTATGTCTTTGCCTCCATCCCAGGGCTATTCTCGGGCACCAGGTCTTTCGTCACAGGGCCATAGGATTGTACGTCCGACATACAGTCCAGCTGTCGCACAGCCACGTGGATCACATCCATCTGCATCGCATGGACCGCATCGATCCATGTCAAATCCGCATGGATCACAGGCATCAGTGTCACAGCCACTCGGGTCATAGCTATCAGTGTCACGTCCACTTGCGGCCGATACATCTATGTCGCAGTCACCGAGCTCGCAGCCATCTTCATCTGGGACTCCATCTATTTCAGGCCTTCGCCTGCGAGATACTAGCTCTGACCCCCCTACACCTTTCACACATGCCTCTGATATACATGCTTCGGACGGTGATGCTGATGATGACGAGGAGGTGCATTATGATTAATATGGCAGGATCATCATAGTCCCTGAGGGTGATTGGCAAGAGTTATTTGTTATTTTTACGTTTATTATTTTGTACAGTTTTACTAATATATTAATGTATTTTTTTTATTAAATTGCAGGTTCATCCCTGGTAATATACTACAAGGATAATCACCAAAGCCATCAGAAAGCTTTATGATTGCCCTTATGCGACTTGGAGTGATTTCCCATTCTCGCTGAAGGAGCAAATTTTCAATCAATTTAAGGTATAAATGCTCTTTTAAGCAGTACAATTATTTATATTTATGATATTTCCATCTAAATATGTATTATAGAATATAGCTTTTATATATATATATATATATATATATATATATATATACATACTTACACTATACTATGCACTAAGTATTAGTGCATTAGCTAATATTATTTCGAATATAGCTTATATATATCGAATATAGCTTTTATATATATTCGATAAAAGCTTAGTGCATTAATACATAATTATTCAAAAGTTAAGTGCATTAATACTTAGCTTTTATTAGCTAATATTATATTCGATATAATATTAGCTAATGTACTAATATTTAGTGCATAGTATATATATATGTGTGTGTATATATATATATATATATATATATTTATTAGCTAATGCACTAATATACTATATACTATATTATAAGTAGCTAATACACTTAACTTTTGAATAATTATTAGCTAATAAAAGCTAAGTATAATATATCGAATATAGCTTTATGATATTTCCATCTAATATGATATTTCCATATAATACTTAACTTTTGAAATACAGAGCAAGTGTGTATGGGAATACCGCTATAGCGGGTATGTGGCTGCAAATTTTCATCTCAAAGCTCGCAAGCGGTTGTCGCATTGTTTCTCCAAAGCTAGAAAGTTGAACAAGAAGCCTGGCTGGTTGCTTCAGCATTTATGGGAGGATTTGCAAAGGCAATGGCTTACAGCAGAGTTCTTAGAGAAGAGCGAAAAAGGAAAGAAAGTTCGTGCATCTGAGAAGGGAGGATCCTTGCACACTGGAGGTGCGATCAGCCTAGGGACAATAAAGAGAAGAAGGGTACGTCATTGCTTAATTTATTTTAATTTTTAAAGTATATCTAATTCTGTCTTAACTAAAATTTATGAGTTTTCAGGAAATGAAGTTGGGGCATCCGATGAAGCAAGCTGAGCTATTCAAAGAGACTCATATTGTAAAGAAGAAGAAAAAGACGAATGAAGAAAGGTGGGTCGAGGGTCGAGCCTCGACTGTACATGCAAGTTTTCACTTTTCATTAAGTATTTTGATTTACTTTTATATAAATTTTGAAATACTAATTCAATGTAATTTTTCTTATAGGGTCGCTTCACAACTGAAGTGGAAGAATTCATACGCAGTCAGCCACCTAATGAGTCGAGCGATCCAATCCACCTTTCAGACGAGGATGCTGAAAGAATAGGGACGCAGGCTGCTGGCGGACCAAAATGGGGGAAGGTGTACGGGCTTCCTACTAAGAAATTCCATCGCTATAAGTGTGGAATGCAAGGAATAGGGACTTCCTCGCAAGCCGAGCAACTTGATTGGGAGAGCCTCTCCTCTATGCGGGAGACAGTGGCAAAGCTCACATCCGAGCTAGAAGCCGCCAGAGAAAGAGAAAAGATTAGAGATGCTCAGTACATTGGCATGCAAAAGCAGATCAAATCTCTCTTGGCTTCTGGCAATTTTCCAATTCCCCGATCTCGTGAGTGATCGCCAGAGGCTCGCCTTCTCCGTGCTCGTTCCTCCCGTCCTCCCCGTTATCATTTTTCCCGTCCTAGACAACTACACCCTTCTGCATACTATCTTCGTGATGAAAGTTCATCAGACGATGATGATAATGATGTACAAAATAATCCTTGACTTGTAATAACAGTTAACTTAGTTTGGTTAGCTTAATGTGTTAGTTCTATTGAACTTTATAGTTTGTTAGTTTTAATATTGTTGTTGTTATTGTTTATTGTTGTTGTTGTTGTTGTTGTTTATTGTTGTTGTTGGCATAAAATGCCTGTTTAGGAATTTTGGTAAGCTGGCAGGTGGTGTAGCTACGAAAACAGGCATTTTCTGCCAAAAATATACCAAGAAAAGCGACCAACGTTGGTCTCTAGTTGGTCGCTTTTCCCTTAATAAAAAAATTTCTGGGCAATAGCGACCAACTTTGGTCACTATTTAACCCAGATTTCTCAAAAGCGACCAACTTTGGTCGCTATTGCATTTTAAAAAAATTAATTTCTGCAAATATAGCGATCAAAGTTGGTCGCTTATAATTAAAAAAAATTTTTAATTCTTGAAAATAGCGACCAACTTTAGTCTCTTATTTTAAAAAAAATTAATAATATAGCCCAACTTTGGTCTCCATTTTCCAGATTTTAAAATATAATATTTTCTTTACAGACCAAAGTTGGTCATTTTTTTATGATTAATAATAAATAAAAAAAAACGTAATTTACATTTGGAGACCAACTTTGGTCGCTAATATTATATTATTAAAATATTAAAAGCGACAAAAGTTGGTCGCTATTTTCTTTACCTGGAATATTTGGTCCTTTTACTTTACTTGGTCCCTAAGGTAAAGGGACCAGCTTAATATCGACCAGGCCTGTTTGGTCGCTTTTTTGTCGTTTTTTGGCCAATATGCGACCAACTTTGGTTGCTTTTCGTGGTCGCTTTTTTCCGGATTTCTAGTAGTGCACCCAGATAAATTTTTTCCCGAAGTGTGAAACACAAATTGTGTTTTTTCTTATCTCGGAACTTCTTTTCTTTACCTCTTTGCTTGATTCATAAACCTCTTTAAATTACAACTAATGTGGAGACCTTCGAGGGAATCAATAATATTGAAGAATAGGTTGGAAAAATCCTAGGTGTCTCCATAAAGGAATCAAGATCTTTGAAGGCTATCTCTGTTGATACTGGAGGGAGGGCCGAAAAACATGGTATTATTCTTTCATTTAAAATTGATCGTCTCATCTTTATGAAACTTTTTAACTTAGTATTCACATATTTACAGGTCTCTCGGTGATGAAATAGTCATCTTAGCCTTGAATTCAACTGAATCTTCCTGACCCTGGAAAAGCTTAACTAGCGATCCAGGAGCTAGCGTCCTAGAAACTATAGAAAGCTGGTGAGCCAAGCACCGTCCTAGGAAGGAAATGTCTTCAACTAGTAAGGTCGTCTCCTGATGTCTTTTCTATGATAATGAAGAAACGATCGAACAAAAAAAGGGACAACCTAATGACGGTGGGAGCATTTCGCACACCAGTCCTCAGGTTGTTAACCACCGCCTCGTGGATGAACCTCATGAGAATACCACCCTCGAAGTGGAAGAAGTGGATGAAAGGATCTCGATTAAGGACCAGACCTTGTACAAAACATTTCCTGCTCTAGAACCATAGGAGGTAAACATGCTTGTTGAAGGTGGTCATGATGATCCTATGATTTCTAACCGGATCATTACTCGGAGATGCTGCTGTAGGTTCTGAGAATGCAAGTGTTGTTCCTATCAAGATCACGGTAAACAACAATATTAATCTTATGAAACAACTTCAACATGTTGCTGCTTGGTTGCAAGGCTTGATCGGTCCTACAAAATGGAGCGGGCTTGAGACTATATCCACTGAAGGTTTACTGTCTTACCTTGTTTACTCAACTCTCAATGTAAGCCTTTGAACATTTGATTTGCTTTTCATCTTGGGTACGATTATGCCTATCACTTATTTTATGTTTCACAATGTAATAAATATAATTTAATTTTGCTAGAATCCCTAAAACGGGTGCAAGGGCAAGAGGTCAAGATTCTGGGGCTTTCCAAGACTAATAAGAAGTTGGAGTGTAATTTTGATGGAGGCCTTAGATTATAGGACCAAAATTTCGATCACGGAGTCAAAACAGATGTAGAAAATGCTAGAAGTTTGGGAGGAAATTTTTTCTTTGTTGAACTATCTAAGTCAATCGAAGAAATTTAGAATCTCCAGGCCTAAATGACAAAGAAAAAGGAGAATCAACTCCCGTTGGTGGAAGAACACTCCTGGTTCTTAACGAAAAAAAAGCATTAGAGGATAAAGTGAGAAATCTGGAGACTACTCTTGTCACGACCCTAACCCCAAACCCGATCGTGATGGCGCCTCTCGTGAAGACAAGGCTAGCCAATTTAACCAAGATCTCATTTTAAGCAGTTAATTAACATGAAAACAATATAAGCATGATTTAATAGCAATAATTCGCGGAAATATAGCTAACAATAATAAAAACCATCCCGACACAGTCAAACCGGGGTGTCACAAATCATAAACAACTATGGATCCTGATACAAGTCTACTAAATACAATATCTGGCACCACTGTTTGAAGAACATAGAAACAATAAGATAAGGGAGATACGGGGCTGCGGACGCCAACAGCTACCTCGTAGTCTCTGAATCACCGCTAGGACGGGAGGAGTCAGCACTCCGGAGCGGAACCAACAACGCCTGAATCTGCACACATGGTTCAGGGAGTAATGTGAGTACTCTGACAAGAAGGCTTAAAGACATTCTGCCCAGGTTTCATCGAGTTGTACCTTGAGCTGTGCAAGTTCTACATCCTTTTACCATTTTCCCTTGCTGTACACCTTCTGTTAAGATGCTCATAACTCCTTGTAGAAATATTCAAATGATCAATGGTTTGGAGATTTAGAAACTAGACTCGAAGATCTTTCATTTGATAGGTTGTACACTATATAACTCTTTATATATTCCGAGATATGAGCTTCTAAAGTGCATCAGAAAATTCTGTCGAAATTGCTCCACCAGCCAAATTCGATCAATCATAACTTTCTCATAGAATATCCAAATCATGAATGGTTTAACTTTCTGGAAATTAGAATACAAGTGCTACAACTTTCATTTTGAATCATCTCCAAATTCCTTATAGATTACGAGGCATAAGTTTCCAAAGTCGGTCCTGTGCAGCAGAAATTTCTGCCATGCACACTGCCTGATAAATAACAGCCGTACCAGGTTTTGGTTAATCTATCGTAACTTTCTGTATGTATGTCCAAATGATGAATGGTATATATTTCCTGAAACTAGACGCAAAGGGATACAACTTCCATGTTTTTGATAATTTCCAAATTCCTTATAGATTGCAAGATATAAGCTCCCAAAATAAGCACTGTGCAGTAGAAATTTCTGCGATGCACACTACTGTAGCCCAAATTCCAGCAGTTAAAAACAACCTAGAACTGTCCGAAAGCACTCTGAAACTCACCCGAGCCATTCGGGACCCCGTCTGAATATACCAACAAGTCCTAAAATATATTGCGGACTTAGTCGAGGCCTCAAATCACATCAAACAACGCTAAAAACACGAATTATACCCCAATTCAAGCCTAATGAAACAAATGAATACCATCTTCTACATTCGATGCCGAAACCTAACAAATCGAGTCCGATTGACCTCAAATTTTGCACACACATCTCAAATGACATAACAAAGCTACAGCAACTCTCGAAATTCCATTCCGACCCTCGAATCAAAATCTCGCCCAACAACCGAAAATCACCAAAATACTAACTCCGCCAATTCAAGCCTAATTCTACACGGGACCTCCAAAACCAATTCTGATCACACTTCTAAGTCATAAATCACCTCCCGAAGCTAACCGAACCATCGGAACTCACACCCGAGCCCTCTAAATTATAAGTCAACATCCAGTTGACTTTTTCAACTTAAACCTTCTTAAAAGAGACTAAGTGTCTCATTTCTTACCAAATCCCCTCCGAACGCAAACTACTCAACTCGATCACATAAAACACGGATAACGAAGCATAATAAAGCAGTAATAGGAGAAACGGAGCGGTAACTCATGAGACGACTGTCGGGGTCGTCACAGCTCTTAAAACTATATAATAAGAAGATGTGCGTATGTAGTCTGCGCATGATACAATATTTTTAAATTTTGAGGACCTCCAAACTCAATCAAAGCTTGACCGGACCTATGTAATCTTGGAGACCCAGCTAAATACTCTTCGTGAGGCTTGACCCGTCTTAATCACAAAATATGAGATTCAACAAGAAAAATTAGCGATTTAAGACCTATTTCCTGAAGTGGTAATTTGGAGATTCTAAATGGTGGTTGAAGAAGTTAAGAATCTGATTATATATTCCGACTAGTGAATGAATGGATAATCCAATACAATAATCAATTTCGGGGTTTGACAAAGTTGACCGGGGTTAACTTTGGCTTCACCTTTTCGAAAATTGTGCAAATGATAATAAATAGCATAATTGACCCCATCATTCGATACTTTGCATATAATAAGGCTATTGGAGGTTATTTGTGAGAGAAATTGAACTTAAAAGGTTAACGGACCTTGCATTTTAAGAATAAGTGAGACTTTAACCTCTGATTGCTTGCTTTTCCAAAAGCATAACAACTATCTTATGCAACAACTTCAACGTGTAGCTGCTTGGTTGCAAGGCTTGATCAGTCCTACACAATGGAGCGGGCTTGATACTATATCCATTGAAGGTTTACTGTCTTACCTTGTTTACTCAACTCAAGGTAAGCCTTTGAACATTTGATTTGCTTTTCATCTTGGGTACGATTATGCCTATCACTTATTTTATGTTTCATAATGTAATAAATATAATTTAATTTTGCTAGAATTCTTGAAACGGGTGCAAGGGCAAGAGTTGAAGGTTCTGGGGTATTTCAAGACTAATAAGAAGTTGGAGTCTAGTTTTGATGGAAGCCTTGGATAATAGGACCGGGCTGCTATCACGTAGTCAAAACAGATGTAGAAAATGCTAGACGTTTGGGAGGAATTTTTTCGTTGTCGAACTATCTAAGTCAATCAAAGAAATTCAGAATCTGCATGCTTTATTGACAAAGAAAAAGGAGAATCAACTCCCATTGGTGGAAGAACACTTCTGGTTCTTAACGAAAACCAAGCATTAGAGGATAAAGTGAGAATTCTAGAGACTGCTCTTAAAACCATAGAATAAGAAAATGTGCGTCTGTAGTCTGCGCAAGATACAATGTTTTTAAATTTCGAGGCCTCCAAACTCAATCAAAGCTTGACCGGAAATATGTAATCTTGGAGATCCGGCTGAATACTCTTCATGAGGCATGACCCGGCTTAATCACAAAATATGAGATTCAAGAGGGAAAATTAAGTATTTTAGACCTAGTTTCCTAATGTGGTAATTTAGAGATTCTAAATGGTGGTTGAAGAAATTAAGAATCTGATTATATATTCCGACTAGTGAATGAATGGATAATCTTCGGGATTTAACAAAGTTGACCGGGGTTGACTTTTGGATTCACCTTTTCTAAAATTGTGCAAATAATTCTAAATAGCCTAATTGACCCCATTATTCAATATTTAACATGTACTAAGGCTATTGGAGGTCATTTGTAAGGAGAAATTGAACATAAAAGGTTACGGGACCTTGCATTTTAAAAATAAGTGAGACTTTAACCTTTGATTGCTTGCTTTTCCAAAAGCATGACAACATTCTTATGAAACAACTTCAACGTGCTGCTGCTTGGTTGCAAGGCTTGATCGGTCCAGCACAATGGAGCGGGCTTGAGACTATATCCACTGAAGGTTTACTGTCTTACCTTGTTTACTCAACTCTCAAGGTAAGTCTTTGAACATTTGATTTGCTTTTCATCTTCAGTACGATTATGCCTATCAGTTATTTTATGTTTCGCAATGTAATTGTCACGACCCGGATTTCTCACCTCGGGCGTCGTGATGGCGCCTACTAGTGAAAGCTAGGCAAGCCAGTCGATCGGACTAATTACCACGTTTCTATTTACGAATTCATTACATCATAAATGCATCAACTGAAAAGTAGTAATTCGATAAAAGAAATAAATGCAAAGTTAATACTATACACAACTATTGCCGATAAACTATTCACAACGGTCTACCCTAAGATCTGGTGTCACAGTTTCACAGACTATTTAAGAGTACTACAAACAGGGTCTAATGAATATAACAAAATGCTATTTCTGGACTACATAGAAGAAACAGGTACAAGAAATGGATAGGGGACTCCAAGATCTGCGGACGTTTGCAGAACTACCTTTGGTCGCCTGAGAATCAAAGGCTGGAAGCTTCCTACTGTTCGAAGCCTGTGGCACTGGGATCTGCACAAAAGAGTGCAGAGTGTAGTATCAGCACAACCGACCCCATGTGCTGGTAAGTGCCTGGCCTAACCCCGGCGAGGTAGTGACGAGGCTAGGACCAGACTCTAGATAAACCTATGCAATTTTAAGCAAATATGTATCTACAGCAGAAGATAAAATACATATGCAACATAAACAGGGAAAAGAAAGCATACATCGGAACGGCAGACAAATAAAGCAAAAGGAATCATCAAAGAGTAAGAAGGAAAACTGCAATTCAGCTTTTAACATAAACGAAATGAAATACAATCCACCCTTTTTCCTCCAGTAACCTCTTGTTGCAGGCGTGCAACCCGTTCCCACTTACAGTAACCTCTTGTGGCAGGCGTGCCACCCGCTCCCACTTAGAATATATACTATGGTAGGCATACCACCCGCTCCACTTTCATAATATCTCGTGGCAGGCGTGCCACCCGCTCCCACTTACAATTTATACTGTGGTAGGCGTACCACCCGCTCCCACTTTCATCATCACAACAATCACAAGAAGTCCCGGCAAGGGATCAAATCAACATAACAACTTCCCAGCAAGGGAACAAATAACAGCAACACAATCATCTTGGCCAGGGGGAAATTCAGCTATAACCAAACCAAACTTGACTTCTATTTAGCTCAATCAATGTCAGTACTCAATTACAGTCAATATCCTACAACTAACCTCCCAACCCAATTATCATTTCGTTGACTCTAGATACGACTTTACTAATGTGACACTGGACCCTTTAAACTTCTAACGGACTCCTAAAACACTACCCACAATTTTGACACTGGATCTCTTCGACTCCTAACAATTCTTACTCAACTAATCTAGTTGACCATCAACTTTATGCCGAATAGAAGAAACCTTGTGGTAGGCGTACCACCCGCCCTCAATTCACAACATCTTGTGGCAGGCGTGCCACCCGCTCGCACATGCAAGACATCATAATTCAAGGAAAATATTCAACAATTTGAAACAATAGTCACACAACGATTAACCATATACAACCCACGGTGATGCGTGACACCAACATATAGACACCCGTCACCATGCCTATACGTTGTTCTTAAGAAGGAGCAATTTAGCAAGAAACACGATTTCTAATTCCTCAAGCTAAGGTTAGAATGAACACTTACCTCGCTTTGCGAAAATTCCTAGATTTCCAACAATTCTTCAAGCCCAACCTTTTATGGGTACTCACGAACTTTAGGTGGACAGAATCGAGGCTAACGAGCTGCAACTTGGTAGGGTGCCTTAACTCAGCTGAAATCTTGGTACGATTTGCAGCAATTGTGGGCTGGGTCTTTGGTGTTAGAGGGTGGGGTTTCTTGTAATAGATGTTGGGGTTTGTTTTCAAGGTGATTTGGAGGTTGATTTGCTGGGGTTTGAGGGTGTTTTAGTGAGTTTTTCTGAGGTGCCTGACGAAATGAGGGGTTTTTTGCATGTTAGGATTCCTAGCTCCTATTTATAGTGGGTCAAAGTTCGAGATAAAATAAAAGTTCAGGTGTCCAGAATGCGATCGCATTCTGGTCACAAACTCAACATGCGGTCCGCATTTGGACCGCATTTCTGACATGGCATTTGGCCCAAAACTCTGCCTCATTTTGCGATCTCACTGTGAGATTTGCGGTCCGCATTTCAAACATGAACCTTTGCCCAGAAATCTGTCCAAGTATGCGACGCCCATATAAGATATGCGGTCCGCATGTCTGAAATGCGACCGCATATCCTGCATTACTTACCTTTTTGAACTCTTTTCTTAATTATTAGGTTTTTATACCTCATACCCCGCAAGAATGTTAAAATTGCATAATTACAAAGAGGGATTTGCACTTAAAACAAGCCAAGTCCAAACAATTAGTATCTTATGCGTTTCTACAACACATCGGGTCGTTACATCCTCCCCCTCTAAGACAACCGTTCGTCCTCGAACGGACAGGATAAAGATGTACCTGAGTCGGGAAAAAGATGTGGATTACGGCTCCGCATATCGGACTCGGACTCCCAGGTCGATCCCTCAGGAGGGTGACCTCTCTACTGAACACGAACAGAAGGAAAACTCTTCGATCTCAGCTGACGGACTTGCCGGTCTAGAATGGCTACCGGTTCCTCCTCATAAGACAAGTCCTTGTCTAGCTGAATGGTGCTGAAATCTAGCACGTGAGTTGGGTCGCCGTGATATTTCCGGAGCATAGACACATGAAAAACTGGATGCATGGCTGATAAGCTTGGTGGCAATGCAAGCCTATAAGCTACCTCCCCCACTTGATCAAGAATTTCGAATGGTACAATAAACCTAGGGCTAAGCTTGCCCCTCATTCCAAATCTCATCACGCCTTTCATGGGCGACACCCGGAGTAACACCCGCTCGCCGACCATAAAAGACATATTTCGGGCCTTGCGATCTGCATAGCTCTTTTGCCTAGACCGAGCCGTACGAAGCCTTTCCTGAATGATTTTGACCTTGTTCAAGGCCTCTTGAACCAGATCTGTGCCTAGCAACCGAGCCTCTCTCGGCTCAAACCACCCAACCGGAGTTCGACACCGCCTACCATATAATGCTTCATAAGGACCCATCTGAATGCTCGACTGGTAGCTGTTATTGTAGGCGAACTCTGCTAATGGCAAGAATTGGTCCCACGACCCTCCAAAGTCAATAATACAAGCTCGGAGCATGTCCTCTAATATCTGAATAGTCCGCTCGGACTGTCCGTCCGTCTGAGGATGAAACTCTGTGCTCAACTCAACCTGGGTGCCCAACTCTCGCTGAACTGCCCTCCAAAAACGCGAAGTGAACTGCGTACCCCGGTCTAAAATAATAGATACCGGCACCCCATGAAGGCGAACAATTTTCCGGATATAAATCTCGGCTAACCTCTCAGATGAATAGGAGGCTGCCACAGGGATGAAATGTGCTGTCTTGGTCAGCCTGTCAACAATGACCCAAATTGCGTCAAACTTCTTCCGGGTTTGCGGAAGTCCAACAACGAATCCATAGTGATCCGTTCCCATTTCCACTCGGGGAGTTCAATTCTCTGGAACAGTCCACCACGTCGCTGATGCTCGCACTTAACCTGCTGGCAACTCAAACACTGAGCCATATATGCAACTATATCCTTCTTCGTCCTACGCCACCAATAATGCTGTCGCAAATCCTGATACATCTTTGCGGTGCTCGGATAAATAGAATACCTGGAGCTATGGGCCTCTTTCAAAATTAACTCCCGAAGTCCCTCTACATTGGGCACACAAACTCGACCTTGTAGTCTTAGAATTCCATCGTCACCTATGGTGACCTGCTTGGCACCTCCTCGCTGCACTATGTCCCTAAGGACACACAAATTGGGATCATCAAACTGTCGATCACGTATTCGTTCCAACAATGAGGAACGAGCGACCGTATAAGCTAATACCCGATTAGGCTCAGAAATATCCAATCTCACAAATCGATTGGCCAAAGTCTGAATGTCCAAAGCAAGTGGTCTTTCACTGCCAGGAAAGGAATATAGGCAAGACTGCCCATACTGGCCGACTTTCTACTCAAGGCATCGGCCACCACGTTGGCCTTTCCCTGGTGATATAAGATAGTGACATCATAGTCCTTTAACATCTCCAACCACCTCCTCTGCCTCAAATTTAACTCCTTTTGCTTGAACAGGTATTGAAGGCTCTTATGGTCCGTGAACACCTCACACGGCATGCCATATAAGTAGTGCCTCCAAATCTTCAAGGCGTGAATTATGGCCGCCAATTCTAAATCATGCACCGGATAGTTTTTCTCATGAACCTTCAACTGTCTCGAAGCATAGGCAATGACCTTGCCCTCTTGCATTAACACTGCAACAAGCCCAATACGAGAGGCATCACAATAAACTGTGTAAGGCCTTGAGCCTGTGGGCAAGACTAACACTGGTGCCGTGGTCAGAGCTGTCTTGAGCTTCTGAAAGCTCGCCTCACACTCATCCGACCACCTGAACGGGGCACCTTTCTGGGTCAACTTGGTCGTCGGGGCTGCAATAGATGAAAACCTCCACAAACCGATGATAGTATCCTGCCAATCCTAAGAAACTCCGAATCTCTGCAATTGACGCCGGCCTAGGCCAGTTCTTGACTACCTCGATCTTTTTCGAATCAACCTGAATACCCTCTGCCGATACAATATGTCCCAGAAATGTAACCGAACTCAACCAGAATTTACACTTTGAAAACTTGGCATACAACCGACTATCCCTCAGAGTCTGAAGAATCACTATGAGATGCTGTGCATGCTCCTCCTGGCTACGGGAATATACCAAGATGTCATCGATGAAAACTGTTACGAACGAATCCAGGTAAGGTCTGAACACTCGGTTCATCAAGTCCATAAAAGCTGCTGGGGCATTTGTCAACCCGAAGGACATCACCAAGAATTCATAATGCCCGTACTGAGTGCGAAAAGCTGTCCTAGGGACATCAGATGCCCTAATCTTCAATTGATGGTAACCAGACCTCAAATCAATCTTTGAAAATACCCTGGCACCCTGGAGCTGATCAAACAAATCATCGATCCTCGGCAATGGGTACTTATTTTTGATTGTAACCTTGTTCAACTGTCGGTAATCGATGCACATTCTCATTGACCCGTCCTTCTTTTTAACAAACAACACGGGCGCACCCCAAGGTGAAACACTGGGTCTAATGAAACCCTTCTCGAGCAAGTCTTGAAACTGCTCCTTTAATTCTTTTAACTCTGGCGGGGCCATGTGATACGGCGGAATAGAAATGGGTTGAGTGCCCGGAGCCACATCAATACAAAAGTCAATATCCCTGTCGGGTGGCATCCCCGGCAGGTCGGATGGGAAAACCTCAGGAAACTCACGAACCACGGGCACAGACTCAAGAAAGAGGACCTCAGCACTGGAATCACGAACGTGAGCCAGTTAAGCAAAACACCCCTTCTCGACCATACGCCGAGCCTTCATATAAGAGATAATGCTACGAGTGGAATGACTAGGAGTCCCTTTCCACTCCAAACGGGGCATACCCGGTAAAGCTAAGGTCACAGTCTTGGCATGGCAGTCTAGGATGGCGTGGTCAGGTGATAACCAGTCCATCCCCAATATGACATTAAAATCAACCATGTCTAAAAGCAATAAGTCCGCACGGGTCTCAAGACCCCTAATCACTACAACACAGGAACGATGGACTCGATCTACCACAATGGAATCACTCACCGGAGTAGACACAAATAGGAACACTCAATGAATCACTAGGCATGGCCAGACATGGTGCAAAATAAGAGGAGACATACGAGTAGGTAGACCCTGGATCAAATAATACCGAAGCATCGTTATCACAGACCAGAACCGTACCTGTAATAACTGCATCTAAAGCCTCTACCTCGGGCCGAGCTGGAAAAGCATAACATCGGGGCTGAGCCCCACCACCTTGAGCCACATCTCTAGGACGGCCTGCTGCTGGCTGGCCCCCACCTCTGCCGACCTGAGCTCCACCTCCAGTACCCCTACCTCTATCTCTAGCACCTCTACCCCCACCTCTAGCTAGCTGGGCGGGCTGCGGAACATCTAGTGCCTGTGTCATAACACGGGAATCCTGGTGTGGAGAGTTTCTTAAAGCACGACGGCAATACCTAGCAATGTGCCTTGTGTCGCCACACATATAACAAGCCATAGGCTGCCGACTCTGGAAACTCTGTAGCGGTTGTGAACTGATGGACTGCTGATCGGAATACTACATCTGCGAACCGCGGTTACCTGTCACCCTGTGAGAAACCTGGAGAGCTGACTGAAAGGGCCTAGGGGGATGACCTGTACCATATGAATCTCTACTTCCAGATGAAGTACCAACGAATTATTTGAATGACGGGGCCTCTTATCCGACCCATGACCACCTCCATGCGACAAAACCATCTCGACTCTACGAGCCACATTGACCGCCTCCTGGAAGGAAATCTCACTACCATTCTCTCTAGCCATCTGAAGGTGAATCGGCTGAATGAGACCGTTAATAAATCTTCGCACCCTCTCCTTCTCTGTTGGAAGTATGATGAGAGCATGTCGAGCCAAGTCGATGAGCCTGGACTCATACTGGGTAACTGTCATGGACCCCTGTTGAAGGCGCTCAAACTGCCCCCGATAAGCCTATCTCTGAGTGACGGGGAGAAACTTCTCCAGAAACAACTCTGTAAACTGCTCCTAAGTCAAAGATGGCAAACCGACTGGCCTAGTCAAGCAATAATCCCTCCACCAAGTCTTGGCGGATCCGGACAGGCGAAATGTCACAAAGTCTACCCCGTTGGTCTCAACAATGCCCACATTCCTGAGGACTTCGTGGCAGCTGTATAGGAAGTCCTGGGGATCATTCGAAGGAGCACCGCTGAAGGTAGTGGTGAAGAGCTTGGTGAACCTATCCAATCTCCACAAAGCATCAGCGGACATGGCCGCCCCATTGCCGGCCTGAGCTACCGCTCCCGGCTGAACTGTCATTGCTGGCTGAACTGTTGGGACCTGAGCCTGGGGAGCTACTTGCTCCGGAGTATGAATAGCAGTAGTCTGAGCCCTTTCTCCAGCTTGAGGAGTGGCTGGTGCTGCAGGAAGAAAGCCCGCTCGGGTGACATTCTCAATGAGATCCACCAATCGGACCAAAGTGTCCTGAAGAACTGGGGTGGCAATAAACCCCTCTGGGACCTGAGCTGGGCCCGCCGGAAGCGCTGGGGCCGGAACCTCCTCGTCAAGATCAATCTGCGGTTCCGGCACTGGCGCTGCTGCAGGAGGCTGAGTCCTGCCCCTGCCTCGACCCCTAGCACGACCTCGGCCTCGGCCTCGCCCTCTGCCTCGCATGATAGCTGTTGCTGGGGGCTCGGGCTGCGAAACGGTAGATGAGGAAGCACGTGTTCTCGCCATCTGCGAAGGAACAGAGTAGGAATCCAATTAGCATTTGAGAAGCAAACCGCCCGACAAGAATGAACAAATGTGAAATTTTTCCTAACTCTGTAGCCTCTGGGGGATAAATACAGACGTCTCCGTACCGATCCCTCAGACTCTACCGAGTTTGTCTGTGAACTGTGAGGCCTATGTAAACCTAGGGCTCTGATACCAACCTGTCACGACCCGGATTTCCCACCCTCGGGCGTCATGATGGCGCCTACTAGGCAAAGCTAGGCAAGCCAATCAATCGGACTAATTACCACATTTCTATTTACGAATTCATTACATCATAAATACATCAACTGAAAAGCAGTAATTCGATAAACGAAATAAATGCAAAATTAATACTATACAAAACTATCACCGATAAACTATCCACAACGGTCTACCCAAGATCTGGTGTCACAGTTTCACAGACTATTTAAGAGTACTACAAACAGGGTCTGAAGAATATAACAAAATGTTATTTCTGGACTACATAGAAGAAACAGGTATAAGAAGTGGACAGGGGACTCCAAGATCCGCGGACGTCTGCAGAACTACCTTGGGTCGCCTGAGAATCAAAGGCTGGAAGCTTCCTACTGTTCGAAGCCTGCAGCACTGGGATCTGCACAAAAGAGTGCAGAGTGTAGTATCAGCACAACCGACCCCATGTGCTGGTAAGTGCCTGGCCTAACCCCGACAAGGTAGGGACAAGGCTAGGACCAGACTCTAGATAAACCTGTGATATTTTAAGCATATATGTATCTACAGCAGAAGATAAAATACATAAACAACTTAAACAGGGAAAAAAAGCATACATCGGAATGGCAGACAAATAAAGCAAAAGGAATCATCAAAGAGTAAGAAGGAAAACTGCAATTCAGCTTTTAACACAAACGAAATGAAATACAATCCACCCTTTTTCCTCCAGTAACCTCTTGTTGCAGGCGTGCAATCCGTTCCCACTTACAGTAACCTCTTGTGCCAGGCGTACCACCTTCTCCCACTTACAATATATACTGTGGTAGGCATACCACCCGCTCCCACTTTCATAATATCTCGTGGCAGGCGTGCCACCCGCTCCCACTTACAATTTATACTGTGGTAGGCGTACCACCCGCTCATCATCACAACAATCACAAGAAGTCCTGGCAAAGGATCAAATCAATATAACAAATTCACAGCAACACAATCATCTGGCCAGGGGGAAATTCAGCTATAACAAACCAAACTTGACTTCTATTTAGCTCAATCAATGTCAGTACACAATTACAGTCAATATCCTACAACTAACCTCCCAACCCAATTATCATTTCGTTGACTCTAGACACGACTTTACTAATGTGACACTGGACCCTTTAAACTTCTAACGGACTCCTAAAACACTACCCACAATTTTGACACTGGACCTCTTCGACTTATAACAATTCTTACTCAACTAATCTAGTTGACCATCAACTTTATGCCGAATAGAAGAAATTTTGTGGTAGGCGTACCACCCACCCTCAATTCACAACATCTTGTGGCAGGCGTGCCACCCGCTCCCACATGCAACACATCACAACAATTCAAGGAAAATATTAACCAATTTGAAACAATAGTCACACAACGATTAACCATATACGACCCACGGTAATGCGTGACACCAACATATAGACACCCGTCACCATGCCTATACGTTGTTCTCAAGAAGGAGAAATTTAGCAACAAACACGATTTCTAATCTCTCAAGCTAAGGTTAGAACGAACACTTATGCGAAATTCCTAGATTTCCAACAATTCTTCAAGCCCAACCTTTTATGGGTACTCACGAACTTTAGGTGGACAGAATCGAGGCTAACAAGCTGCAACTTGGTAGGGTGCCTTAACTCAGCTGAAATCTTGGTACGATTTGCAGCAATTGTGGGCTGGGTCTTTGGTGTTAGAGGGTGGGTTTCTTGTAATAGATGTTGGTGTTTGTTTTCAAGGTGTTTTGGAGGTTGATTTGCTGGGGTTTGAGGGTGTTTTAGTGAGTTTTTCTGAGGTGCCTGACAAAATGAGAGGGGCATGTTAGGGTTCCTAGCTCCTATTTATAGTGGGTCAAAGTTCGGAATAAAATAAAAATTCAGGTATCCAGAATGCGATCGCATTCTGGTCGCAAACTCAACATGCGGTCCGCATTTGGACCGCATTTCTGACATGGCATTTGGCCCAAAACTCTGCCTCATTTTGCGATCTCACTGTGAGATTTGCAGTCCGCATTTTAGAAATGTGGTCCGCATTTCAGACATAAACCTTTGCCCAGAAATCTGTCCAAGTATGCGACGCCTATGTAAGATATGTGGTCCGCATGTCTGAAATGCGACCGCATATCTTGCATTACTTACCTTTTTGAACTATTTTCTTAATTACTAGGTTCTTATACCTCATACCCCACAGGAATGTTAAAATTGTATAATTACAAAGAGGGATGTGCACTTAAAACAAGCCAAGTCCAAACAATTAGTATCTTATGCGTTTCTACAACACATCAGATCGTTACAATAAATAAAATTTAATTTTTTCTAGAATCCCTGAAATGGGTGCAAGGGCAAGAGGTCAAGGTTCTGGGGATTTCCAAGACTAATAAGAAGTTGAGTGTAATTTTGATGGAGGCCTTAGATTATAGGACCAAAATTTCGATCACGGAGTCAAAACAGATGTAGAAAATGCTAGAAGTTTGGGAGGAAATTTTTTCTTTGTTGAACTATCTAAGTCAATCGAAGAAATTTAGAATCTCCAGGCCTAAATGACAAAGAAAAAGGAGAATCAACTCCCGTTGGTGGAAGAACACTCCTGGTTCTTAACGAAAAAAATGCATTAGAGCATAAAGTGAGAAATCTGGAGACTGCTCTTAAAACCCTAGAATAAGAAATGTGCATCTGTAGTCTACTCATGATACGATTTTTTTAAATTTCGAGGACCTCCACACTCAATCAAAGCCTGAACAGAACTATGTAATCTTGAAGACCCGGCTGAACACTCTTCATGAGGCTTGACCCGGCTTAATCACAAAATATATGATTCAAGAGGGAAAATTAAGCATTTTAGACCTAGTTTCCTAAAGTGGTAATTTGGAGATTCCAAATGGTGGTTGAAGAAATTAAGAATATGATTATATATTCCAATTAGTGAATGAATGCATAATCCAATACTATAATAAATTTTGAGGTTTGATAAAGTTGACCGGGGTTAACGTTAGCTTCACCTTTTCCAAAATTTTGCAAATGATACTAAATGGCACAATTGACCTCATTATTCGATACTTTGCATATATTAAGGCTATTGGAGGTCATTTGTAAAGAGAAATTGAACATAAAAGGTTACGGGACCTTGCATTTTAAAAATAAGTGAGGCCTTAACCTCTGATTGCATACTTTTCCAAACGCATGATATCTATCTTATGAAACAACTTCAACGTGTTGCTGCTTGGTTGCAAGGCTTGATCTATCCTGCACAATGGAGCGGGCTTGAGACTATATCCGCTGAAGGTTTACTGTCTTACCTTATTCACTCAACTCTCAAGGTATGCCTTTGAACATTTGATTTGCTTTTCATCTTGGGTATGATTATGCCTATCACTTATTTTATGTTTCACAATGTAATAAATATAATTTAGTTTTGCTAGAATTCTGAAACGGGTGCAAGGGCAAGAGGTCAAGGTTCTAGGGATTTCCAAGACTAATAAGAAGTTGGAGTCTAATTTTGATGGAGGCCTTTGATTAAAGGACCGAAGCTGCTATCACGGATTCAAAACAGATGTAGAAAATGCTTGAAGTCTGGGAGAAAATTTTTTCTTTGTTGAACTATCTAAGTCAGTCGAAGAAATTCAGAGCCTCCTAGCCTTAATGACAAAGAAAAAGGAGAATCAACTCCCGTTGGTGGATTAACACTCTTGGTTCTTAACGAAAACCGAGCATTGGAGGATAAAGTGAGAAATCTAGAGACTGCTCTTAAAACCATAGAATAAGAAAATGTGCGTCTGTAGTCTGCGCATGATATAATGCTTTTAAACTTTGAGGACCTCTAAACTCAATCAAAGCTTGACCCGAACTATGTAATCTTGGAGACCCGGCTGAATACTCTTTGGGAGGCTTGACCCGGCTTAATCATAAAAGATGAGATTCAAGAGGGAAAATTAGGAATTTTAGAGCTAGTTTCCTAAAGTGGTAATTTTAAGATTCTAAATGGTGGTTGAAGAAATTAAGAATTTGATTATATATTCCGACTAGTGAATGAGTGGATAATCCAATATTATAATCAATTTAGAGGTTTGACAAAGTTGATCGGGGTTAACTTTGGCTTCACCTTTTTAGAATTGTGCAAATGATACTAAATAGCATAATTGACCCCATAATTCGATACTTTGCATATAGTAAGGCTATTGGAGGTCATTTGTAAGGAGAGATTGAACATAAAATGTTACGGGAACTTGCATTTTAAAAATAAGTGAGACTTTAACCTCTGATTGCTTGTTTTTCCAAAAGCATGACAACTATCTTATGAAACAACATAAACGTGTTGCTGCTTGGTTGCAAGGCTTAATCGGTCCTGCACAATGGAGCGGGCTTGAGACTATATCCGCTGAAGATTTACTATCTTACCTTGTTTACTCAACTCTCAAGGTAAGCCTTTGAACATTTGATTTGCTTTTCATCTTGGGTACGATTATGCCTATCATTTATTTTATGTTTCACAAGGTAATAAATATAATTTAGTTTTGCTAGAATTCCTGAAACGGGTGCAAGGGCAAGAGGTCAAGGTTTTGTGGCTTTCCAAGACTAATAAGAAGTTGGAGTCTAATTTTGATGGAGGCCTTTGATTAAAGGACGGGAGCTGCTATCACGGAGTCAAACATATGTAGAAAATGCTTGAAGTCTGGGAGGAAATTTTTTCTTAGTTGAACTATCTAAGTCAATCGAAGAAATTCAGAGCCTCCCATCCTAAATGACAAAGAAAAAGGAGAATCAACTCCCGTTAACGAAAGAACGCTCCTAGTTCTTAACGAAAACCTAGCATTAGAGGACAAAGAGAGAAATCTGAAGACTGCTCTTAAAACCATAGAATAAGAAAATGTGCGTCTGTAGTCTACGCATGATACAATATTTCTAAATTTTGAGGACCTCCAAACTCAATCAAAGCTTGACCGGAACTACGTAATCTTGGAGACCTCGCTGGATACTCTTCGTGAGGCTTGACCCGGCTTAATCACAAAATATGAGATTCAAGAGGAAAATTTAGGGATTTTCGGCCTAGTTTCCTATAGTGGTAATTTACAGATTCTATATGGTGGTTGAAAAAATTAAGAAGCTGATTATATATTCCGACTAGTGAATGAATGGATAATCCAATACTATAATCAATTTCGGGGTTTGACAAAGTTGACAGGGGTTAACTTTAGCTTCACCCTTTCTGAAATGTGCAAATGATACTAAACAAAATAATTGACCCCATTATTCGATACTTTGCATATATAAAGCTATTGGAGGTCATTTGTAAGGAGAAATTGAACATAAAAGGTTTTAGGACCTTGCATTTTAAAAATAAGTGAGACTTTAACCATTGATTGCTTGCTTTTCCAAAAGCATGACAACTATCTTATGAAACAACTTCAACGTGTTGCTGCTTGGTTGCAAGGCTTGATCGGTCCTGCACAATGGAGCGGGCTTGAGACTATATCCACTGAAGGTTTACTGTCTTACCTTGTTTACTCAACTCTCAAGGTAAGCCTTTGAACATTTGATTTTCTTTTCATTTTGGTATGATTATGCCTATCACTTATTTTATGTTTCACAATGTAATAAATATAATTTAATTTTGCTAGAATTCCTGAAAGGGGTGCAAGGGCAAGAGGTCAAGGTTCAGGGGCTTTCCAAGACTAATAAGAAGTTGGAGTGTAATTTTTGTGGAGGCCTTAGATTATAGGACCAGAGTTGCTATCACGGAGTCAAAACAGATGAAGAAAATGCTAAAAGTCTAAGTCAATCGAAGAAATTAAGAATCTCCCAGCCTTTATGACAAAGAAAAAGGAGAATCAACTCCCGTTGGTGGAAGAACACTCCTGGTTATTAGCGAAAACCAAGCATTAGAGGATAAAGTGAGAAATCTAGAAACTGCTCTTAAAATCATAGAATAAGAAAATGTGCGTCTGTAGTCTGCTCAGGATACAATGTTTTTAAATTTCGAGGACCTCCATACTCAATCAAAGCCTAACCGGAACTATGTAATATTGGGGACCCGACTGAACACTCTTCGTGAGGCTTGACCCGGCTTAATCACAAAAGATGAGATTCAAGAGGGAAAATTAATGATTTTAGACCTAGTTTCTTAAAGTGGTAATTTGGAGATTCTAATTGGTGGTTGAAGAAATTAACAATCTGATTATATATTCTGACTATTGAATGAATGGATAATCCAATACTATAATCAATTTCGGGGTTTGGCAAAGTTGACCAGGGTTAACTTTGGTTTCACCTTTTATAAAATTGTGCAAATAAAACTAAATAGCATAATTGACCCCATTATTCGATACTTTGCATATATTAAGGCTATTGGAGATCATTTGTAAGGAGAAATTTAAGATAAAAGGTTACAAGACCTTGCATTTTAAAATTAAGTGAGACTTTAATCTCCTATTGCTTGCTTTTCCAAAAGCATGACTTGAGAACTTGCATTGATACTTTAAAAATAATTTCTAACTTGTAATGGCCCGGCCGATTATTTTGTGTATTTGATCTCTATTCTCCTATTTGATATTTTTCCTATTCTTGTTTGATATTTTGTGACTTGTGGGGATGGTTAGTTTGGATCTCAAAATGTTTTGAAGTAATTTGGAACACTTAGTTCCTTTATTGGAACCTTAAGTTGTAAGGGCTGATCAATGTTTGACTTTTATGGAAACGATCTCGGATTGATTATTTTGTGATTCCAATAGGTTGGTGTGATGATTTTAGATTAGGCGTACGTTCGGATTTGGATTGAGAGGTTCCTAGGGTGTTTTGGCGCTCTTTGCCAAAAGTTAGTAATTTGAAGAGTTGGAGAGTTCCTAAGTTTGACGGGGCTTTGACTTTGATGATATTAGATTCAACTTGTTGCTCCAAAAGCTGAATAGGTTTGTTTTGTCATTTCGAATTTGTGTGTAAGTTTGGTTGTAATTCGGATTGGCTATGTTTGAAATAGACATTTGGTTTGAAGTTTGAAAGTTCTTGAACTTAAGAGAAGTTTAAAATATGTTTTGATCTATGATTCTTCAGTGAGATGTTATCATACGTATTTGGAGGCTTTGGATAGGTCGGGGTAGTGTTTATAGACTTGTTGGTATGATTGGACGGGGTACCGAGTGGTGTCTATGGACTTGTTGGTACAATTAGACGGGGTCCCGGGTGGCTTGGATAAGTTTCGGACCACCCGGAGCATTCTGGAAGTTGCAGATTTTTGCTGGTGTCTAGTGTTCACTGCATTCACAGTGAAGGTTTTGGTACTGGGGAGGATTTCTTCTTCACGTTCACACCTTGTAGGTCGTGTTCACAGTTTCTGGCATATTGGTTTTTTGCGTTCGCCCTATGAGGGTCGTGTTCGCGATGTAGAGTGGGAACTGGGGTTTTAGCGTTCACGTTCGTGAGGGCTTGGTCGCGTTCATGGAAGACTGGGTTGTTAGGCCTTTGCATTCGCGATGGCTATGTCATGTTCACGAAGTGTGTTTTGGGCAAAGGTAGAATTTGCGCTTCGCGAATGCGAGGCAATGGCAGCATTCGTGAAGAGTACCCCTGGGCAGTGCATTTAAGTGTTGAATTTCGGAATTTTACCCATTCTCTCATATTTTGAACTCTATTCTTCGAGGTGGAAATTTTTGAGAGGATTTTCACTACTACATTAGAGGTACGCAATTTTCTCTTAGATTTGAATTTATATCTAAGATCCTCATGGATTTCTACACCTAAAATTTTTTATTTTTAAAGGAAACAATTGGGGTTTTTTCTAAAACCTAAGAGAGTGAAAATTGGGGATTTAGAAGTGGATTTGGACTTGATTTTGGAATTTAATAATATATTTGGACTCGTTGGGTTATGGATAGTCGGAATCTACCCCTTGACTCAAGTTTGATCGAGTGGGGCCGGGGTTAACTTTTCTTGACCTTTGGGTCAATTGGGGTTTTTTCTAAAACCTAAGAGAGTGAAAATTGGGGATTTAGAAGTGGATTTGGACTTGGTTTTGGAATTTAATAATATATTTGGACTCGTTGGGTTATGGATAGTCGGAATCTACCCCTTGACTTAAGTTTGATCGAGTGGGGCCGGGGTTAACTTTTCTTGACCTTTGGGAATTTGATTAAAGATCGGAACTTTATTGTTTGAAGTTATTTCCTGTGGATTTTTTGACGTGATTGAGTTATTTTTGGCTAGATTTGAGCTGCTCGGAAGTGCTTTCTAAAGAAAAGGCAATTTTGGAAGATTGATTTGGCTCGTTTGAGGTAAGTATCTCGCCTAATCTTGTGTGTGGGAATAACCTGTCACGACCCGAACTGGAGGGCTAGGACTGTACCCGGCCATACTTGCCGAGCACCAATGCACATTTTATCTAACTTTTCTTAGTATCCATAAGGGCCGATGTATAAATGGTAGACATGAATCCTAAATAACCAACAACGATAGATAATGGCATGAACATATATATCATGGGCCGACAAGGCTGTCACGAGGCTACGTATAAGGTGCGAGCTGACAAGCTGCCATGAGAAACTATACAACAAAAATTAGTCGGCAAGGCAATTCAAACTATACATGAGTCGACACCTGTCTATGAGCCTCTAAAGGAACATAAGTGCTGAAACATTGCCGGAATAGAGCCCCGACATACCCATAACGTCTATAACAAAAATGCATACCTAGACTACGACACGTCCGGAGAAGAGATCTCACCAATAACCGCTGAACTGGGAAGCCTACTATGGTGGGGGAGCTTCGCCTACCTGTCTATCAGGACCTGCAGCACGACATGCAGCATCCACAAATAAAAGGACGTCAGTACGAATAAAGTACTGAGTATATAAGGTAGGAAAGCATAAGTAAGAACAATAATGTAAATAGGGATAGAGAATATACAATCTATAACATCTAGGTACCTCCAAGGGCTACTGACATGAATGCATGATGCATATATATATATATACACACACATAAACTTTTAAAACATACGCCTCTGTGGGCATCATTATCATCACCGGCCCTAATAGGCTCGGTAAAAACGTACTCGGCCACGTACAGCTCGGTAAAACCCAACTGATCAGTGGTTGCACAATAGGTGTCGTACCCGGCTGACTATAGCACGGCTCGGTGGAGTAAAGTAGATACATATATATGATGTGTGCTGGACTAATTGGAATCACATTTTGAAATTTTTAGAGTAACGTAAGGTTGGTATCCTCCGTACACGTTATTAGGACTAAATCCTCATCAAGAATCTTATAAGAATCTGAAAGTACCAACAACATTGATATCATAAGAATAAGAGAAGTAACATCAACATCAATCGTTCCATAAGAAGGGAAACAATGTAAGTACTGCTAGCCTCTAAGAGTGGAGTATCTTTGGAAGCTCGTTCATTACATTACGCACAATCAAATTCGCGCAAAAGAAGGAAAGGGATAGCCTCACATACCTTGTATATACTTCCCAATCTCAAGCTATGACTATGCCACGACTCCTTAGTCTACAATAAGAGAAATGACACTATCATTATCATTTAAGTGTCGTAACTATTATGTATCAACCAACGGACAGCATCTCCCCTATTTATATGACTTCGCGCAACTTAACACAATCACCAAACAGCCCAAACAACATCAATAACAATCATATTGAGCCTCCCAAAACAGTCCACCAACTAACAACATTACTAGCAAGCCTTTCGACATATATCTCAAAAGTTCTAGCTTCAACGACTTAGCCGTAACTTGGATAATCTTAAATACATGTAGTGTAAGAGGTTCCTTACCTTTAAGCAGAAAGAACAACTCCAATTTTTCCTTAATTGACCATGAAATATCCCTCCTATGCTGCCACAAGAACAAGGAAGTGAAGCTAGCAATCAATTATGGTTTTTTTGGCACTAAAATCACTTTAGAAGACTTGAAATCACCTCAGGTTGATATTAAAAATTGAAGGAATATTTTACAGAACACAAACAACTCAAAACAACCTCCCACATGATCTGGAACAACACAAAATCAGCAACAACAAGAAGAACAAGAAACTTACTAGCGCCACGGGATTCCCGACACTTGATTTGTGTTGTTGGCCCTTTGTTTTAGTCTTGGATCATGAGAGAACCTTGAGAGAGTTCTCTTAGGGTTCTAAGGTCTGAATATACTGAAAACTAATGACTTAAAATGGGGTTGAGGCGTGTTATATATATCCATATGTCTTAACCGCCTATGTGGGCCCCATAGAGAGCTGCTTGGCGCAGCCTCGGGAAAACGCGAATATCTCTCACCTCGGAGAATGTATCGACAAAAATTTTAATGCGTTAGAGACTAGACTCATAGATCTTGAATTTGTTGGGTATATCACCCCGTAATTCCATGTAAATTGTGAGAAAAGCTTAGTGATATTTGACCTAAAGTATAAGTAAAATTATGAATGTAAGCTACGACAACTTTTGCCGACTTTTGTTTTCTAACTCGTTTGAATTCAAGACTTATGAAACATATATTATATGATTCAAATACCTTAAAACACAACCTCCTGGTAATATTAATCACCTCTAGATTTACCCGAAATACGAGTTACAACATCATTGATTCGTTTAACTTCTACTATTTGTTAACCACTCTTATACACCCTTGCATCATTTAAGACCAATTAGGACTAAATTCTTATCATCTCAAAGGTAATCTCTTCTCGGACCTATGTAGACTAACTTACGACGTAATCTAATGTATGCAAATATGGGTTGTAACACCCTCCCCCTAGGAACATTCGTCCTCGAATGTAATGGTTTACGGGGAGTCTAACTCATTGTGTATTTCTGACGGAAATTTCCGGTTGAGTTTCCCCTATAAAATGGACACTAGCCAAACTTGCAAGCAGTTAAGCCCAACCTATGGCCTTAAAAGGCTATATAAAGCATTATAGCTACGTACATTATCTGCATATCACCATTTTGTATTAAGAAAGCGTATTCTCAAGTTATTGCTTCCCTCGTAGAGACGTTTCTCCTTCTAATGCGTCCTGCGTTCCCCCAACATCCTCGTTATCTTCATTATGGAACATGTAAGGGTATTTAGACTTCATCTCATCTTTTGTTTCCCATGTTATTTCTTTCATATTATTATTCCTCCACAATACTTTGACGGAAGCTACATCCTTTATTCTTAGCTTGCAGACTTGTCGATCTAATATAGTCACTGGCATTTCTTCATATGATAGATCCTTTGTAACTTGTACATCTTTGATAGGGACGACCCGAGAAGGGTCTCCAATACATTTCCTCAACATAGATACATGGAATACCGGGTGGACAAATTCCAATTCGGACGGCAATTCTAACTCATAAGCAACCTGTCCAATTCGTCGAAGAATTTTGTACGACCTGATATACCGCAGACATAGTATACTCTTATTCCCAAAATGCATGACACCCTTCATCAGCGAGATCCTCAGGAAAATCCAATCACCAACCTCTAATTCCAGGTCACGACGTCGAACATCGGACTAAGACTTTTGCCTGCTTTGTGTCGTCTTTAGTCGCTCTTGTATCACTTTCACCTTATCAATGGCTTGGTGAATCAAATCTGGCCCATATAATTCTGTCTCACCGACTTCAAACCATCCAACTGGTAATCTACATCTCCTCCCATATAGTGCCTCGTACGGGGCCATTTTAATACTGGAATGGTAGCTATTCTTGTAGGCGGATTCTATGAGTGCCAGATGGTCATCCCAGTTCCCCTTGAAATCTAGAGCACATGCTCGTAGCATATCTTCGAGTGTCTGAATGTTATGTTCAGCCTGTCCGTCAGTCTGCGGATGGAATGCCTTGCTGAGATTCATTTGTGTGCCTAAACCCTTCTGAAAAGACCTCCAAAAGTTAGTCGTAAATTGAGCTCCTCGGTCTGATATAATAGATAATGGCACACCATGAAGCCTAACAATCTCCTTGATATACAACTTCGTATAATCTTCAGCTGTGTAAGTTGTCTAAACTGGCAGATAATGGGCACATTTTGTAAGTCGATCAACTATCACCCAGATGGAGTCAAACTTATGATAAGAGGGAGGTAATCCCATAATGAAGTCCATATTAATCACCTCCCATTTCCAAGTCGGAATCTCTATATTCTGAATCAATCCACCGGGTTTCTGATGCTCAATCTTTACTTGTTGACAATTAGGGCACTGGGCTACAAATTCTGCAATAGACTTCTTCATGTTATCCCACCAATACAGCTCCTTAACGTCATGATACATCTTTGTCGAGCCGGGATGGATGGAATATCGGGATTGATGAATCTCAATCATAATTTTCTCTCGCAACCCTGCTATATTAGGCACACATAATCGGACCTGGTATCTTAGTGCCCCATCTCCTCCGATCTGGAAAGCCGTAATTTTACACTGCTGAACGCTCTCTCTCAATCGTACTAAGGTAGGATCTTCATATCGCCGTGCTTTTACCTCGGCTACCAAAGACGATTCTGATGTATTATGTACAATAACACCTCCGTCCTCAGAGTCTAACATTTTAATTCTCATATTGGCTAGCTGATGAAGCTCTTTAGTCAACCCCTGTCTACCTGCCTCAATGCGTACTAAGCTTCCTATTGACTTACGACTGAGAGCGTCTTCCACAATATTGGCTTTACCAGGATGGTAGAATATCTTGACATTGTAATTCAATAATTCAATCCATCTACGCTGCCTCATATTCAACGCCTTCTGCTTGAAGATGTATTGTAAACTTTTGTGATATGTGTAGATGTCAACATGGACACCGTATAAGTAGTGCCACCAAATCTTCAAAGCATATATTACTGCAGCCAATTCCAAATCATGAGTCAGGTAATTATTTTCATGCCTCTTCAATTGTCTTGATGCATAAGCAATCACCTTCCCACGTTGCATCAATACGCACCCCAAACCTATATTTGAGGCATCACAATATACCACATAACCTTTGTTTCCTTCTAGGAGAGTGAGCACTGGTGCGGATGTCAATCGATTCTTTAGCTCTTGAAAACTACATTCACAAGCGTCAGATCACTGGAACTTGGTAGCTTTCTGTGTTAACTTAGTCAATGGTGCTGACATAGAGGAAAACCCTTCTGCAAACCGCCTATAATATCCTGCTAGCCCCAGGAAGCTGTGGACTTCTGACGGTGTTGTAGGTCTTGGCCAATTTTTCACTGCATCGATCTTTTGAGTGTCAACACTAATACCCTCGTCATATATCATATGGCCAAGGAATGCTACTGAGTTTAGCCAGAATTCACATTTGGAGAGCTTAGCATACAACTTACGATCCCGAAGGGTCTGTAATATTGTCCGCAAGTGGCCCGTATGTTCTGTCTCTAAACGAGAATACACTAGAATGTCATCAATGAATACAATCATGAACACATCAAGATAGGGCCTGAATACACTATTCATGAGATCCATAAAAGCTACTGGGGCATTTGTTAGCCCGAACAACATTACCAAGAACTCAAAATGCTCATATCTTGTTCGGAAGGCTGTTTTTGGAATATCCTTCTCCTTGACCCTCACCTGATGATACCCCGAATGTAAGTCAATCTTGAAAAAATACTTGGCACCTTGGAGTTGGTTAAACAGGTTGTCAATCCTTGGAAGTGGATATTTGTTCTTTATAGTAAACTTATTCAACTGTCGATAATTGATACACATCCTTAACGACCCGTCTTTCTTTCGCACGAACAAGATTGACGCACCCCAAGGTGAAGTGCTAGGCCTAATGAATCCCTTATCCAGCAAGTCCTTCAACTGCACCTTCAAGTCTCGCAACTCTGCCGGGGCCATCCTGTATGGAGGGATAGAGATCGATTGACTGTCAGGCAACACATCAATTCTAAACTCAATCTCCTTTTTCTGGAGGAAGACCTAGGAGTTCATCTGGTAAAACATCTAGAAATTCACTGACCGCGGGGATTGATTGTAAAGTAGGCGGCTTCGCCTCCGCATCCCTAACGCGAACAAGATGATAAATGTAACCCTTTGAGATCATTTTCCTTGCCTTAAGATAGGAAATAAACATACCTTTTCGCGTAGCTATGTTCCCCTTCTATTCGATGATGGGTTCACCAAGAAACTGAAACCTAACCATCTTTGTACGACAATCAACATTTGCATAACATGAGGCCAACCAGTCCATTCCCATTATCACATCGAAATCAACCATTTCTAACTCAAATAAATTTGCCGAGGTTTGACTACTACAAATCATCACTGTGCAACCATTATATACCCTTCTAGCAATCACAGATTCTCCTATCGGAGTAGATACCACAAGTGGTTTACTTATTAATTCAGGTTTGATGCCAAACTTATAGCCACAAAGGGTGTAACATATGATAATGTAGATCCCGGATCAATCAAAGCGTATACATCATAAGAAAACACAAACAATATACCTGTAACAACATCCGGAGATGACTTGAGATCCTGTCGACCTACTAGAGCATATGGTCGATTTTGAGTACCACTCGAACTCGGCACTGCAGCTCTACCTCTACCACGACCTGTCGACTACTGAAAACCCCGTGCTGGAGGTCGAACTGATGAGGAAGAACCAGACACAGATCCAGTTAGCTGAGCCATACCACCACCTCCTCTGTTAGGACAATCCCGCATCATATGGCCAGGCTGTCCGCAAGAATAGCATGCATCGGAACCTCGACGGCACAGTCCAAAGTGGGCCTTGCCGCACTGATCACAACAAGGTGTTGCGGGTCTCGTTTGACTAGTATCCCTATAATATTGTGAGCCTGATGCCCGCGAACTCTGACCTGAACTAGAATAGGTAAATTGATCATACTGAGGCCTCTTAAAGTGTGGAGGAGCACTAGCTACAGGTGGCGCTAAACTCCTCGAAGATCGGGGCATGATACTACCTCTGAAGTCACCAAAATACCCTGCAAATCTCGCCCTTTTATGTTGGCCCCTACCCTGCTCCCTGTCTGCTTTTTACTGGCGCTTACGATCCTCTAGTGTCTGGGCATAAGCCTGAATATGGGAAATATCCATGCCCTCTACCAAAGAGGCTGTTGTGCACTCATTTATCAAATGTGGTCCCAACCCCTTCACGAATAGGTGCACCCTATCGTTCATCTCGGCCACTATATGGGGAGCATACCTCGCTAAAGAATCAAACTACATACTATACTCTCGCACACTCATATTACCCTGTCGAAGGTTCGGACCCCTGGATCTCTCCCAACTATCATACCAGAAAACTGGTAAATCCCGTAACCGATAAAAAGCAAACTCTACTGCCTCCGTATCACTAGCATGCATAACCCGCAGTGTACGATGAACCTGATCAATAAAAGTTTGCGGGTCCTCCTTGGGGCCTGATCCGGTAAACATTGGAGGATCTAAATTAATAAAACGAACTCTCGCACTAATCGATTTATCAGCAGCACCGGTATTCTGCCTCTAAGCCTGAGCAGCTATCAAGCTAGTCAACAACTGTACCGCACTCCGCATATCCTGGTTTGTAGTACCAGATGGAGGAACTAGAGATGTTGGGTGCTTTCTAGTATCCTTTGGAGGAGAAGGAGTAAATGAGGTATGAGACTACATCTCATTCTGAGGCTCACTTTGGCCTGCTCTGGCGGGTGGCACCTGATTGGTACCCTCTCCCGCAGCTGTATCAAGGCGTCTACTAATCACTTGCTTCCTAGTCGTGGGAATCGCTGAAAAGAACATGGTGAATATTAGAGACGAATACATGCAACTCAGCTCTGCGCACAATCTAGAGTCAGGAAAAAGGTAACAACCCTAAATGTCATGCAGCCTCCTCAGTGGCACGCTACACATCCATAATCAAGACTCTACTAGACACGGCTCATAGACAACCCCTACGACAAACCTGCTCTGATACCAAGTTTGTCACGACCCAAACTGGAGTGCCATGACTGGCACCCGGCCATACTTGCCAAGCACCAACGCACATTTTATCAAACTTTTCTTATTATTTATAAGGGCCGATGAGATCAGTATAAATGATAGACATGAATCCTAAACAACCAACAATGATAGATAATGGCATGAACATATATATCATGGGTCAACAAGGCTATCATGAGGCTATGTATAAAGTACGAGCTGACAAGCTGCCATGAGAGACTATACAACAAAAATTAGTCCACAGGGCAATTCAAATTATACATGAGTCGACACCTGTCTATGAGCCTCTAAAGGAACGTAAGTGCTGAAACATTACCGGAACAGGGCCCTGACATACCCTTAAAGTTTATAACAAAAATGCATACCAAGACCACGGCAATCCGGAGAAGGGATCTCGCCAATAACAGCTGAACTGGGCAGCCTACTATGGTGGGGGAGCTTCGCCTACCTGTCTATCAGGACCTACAGCGTCCAAAAATAAGAGGACGTCAGTACGAATAAAATACTGAGTATGTAAGGCAGGAAAGCATAAGTAAGAACAATAATGTAAATAGGTATAGAGAATATACAACTGCTACATCTAGGTACCTCTGAGGGCTACTGACATGAATGCATGATGCATATCTCTCTCTCTCTCTCTCTATATATATATATATATATATATATATATATATATATATATACACACACACATAAACTTTTAAAACATACGCCTCTGTGGGCATCATTATCATCATATCGTAACCGGCCCTAACAGGCTCATAAAAACGTACCCGGCCATCATAAGGCTCGGTAGGATCGTACCCGGCCACGTGGAGCTCGGTAAAACCCAACTGATCAGTGGTTGCACAATAGGTGCCGTACCCGGCCGACTATAGCACGGCTCGGTGGAGTAAAGTAGATACATATATAATGATGTGTGTTGGACTCATTGTAATCACATTTTGAACTTTTCAGAGTGATATAAGGTCGGTATCCTCCGTACACGTTATTAGGACTAAATCCTCATCAAGAATCTTATAAGAATCAGGAAGTACCTACAACATTCATAACATAAGAATAAGAGAAGTAATATCAACATCAATCATTCCATAAGAAGGGAAACAATGTAAGTACTGCTAGCCTCTAAGAGTGGAGTATCTTTGGAAGCTCGTTCATTACATTATGCACAATCGAAGTCGTGAAAAAGAAAGAAAGGGATAGTCTCACATACCTTTTATATACTTTCCAATCTCAATCTATGAAAATTCCACGACTCCTTAGTCTACAATAAGAGAATTGACACTATCGTTATCGTTTAAGCGTCGTAACTATCATGTATCAACCGTAACCTATTTTACGATAAAACGGACAGCACCTCCCCTATTTATATGAATTCCTGCAACTTAACACAATCACCAAAATTCCCAAACAACATCAATAATAACCATATTGAGCCTCCCAAAACAGTCCACCAACCAACAACATTACTAGCAAGCCTTTCGACATATATCTCACAAGTTCTAGCTTCAACGACTTAGCCGTAACTTGGATAATCTTAAATACATGTAGTGCAAGAGATTACTTACCTTTAAACAGAAATAACAACTCCAGTTTGACCTTAATTGACCACTCCAATGCTGCCACAAGAACAAGGAAGCGAAGCTAGCAATCAATTAGAGTTTTTCGGCACTGGAATCACTTTAGAAGACTTGAAATCACCTCGGGTTGATATTAAAACTTGAGGGAGTATTTTAAACAACACAAACAACATAAAACAACCTCCCACATGAACTGGAACAACACAAAAATCAGCAACAACAAGAAGAACAAGAAACTTACTAGCGCCAAGGGATTCCCGACACTTGATTTGTGTGGTTGGCCCTTTGTTTTAGTCTTGGATCATGAGAGAACCTTGAGAGAGTGTTCTTAGGGTTATAAGATCTGAATATACTTAAAAATTATGACTTTTTGAGGCGTGTTATATATATCCATATGTCTTAACCGCCTATGTGGGCCCCATAGAGAGCTGCTTGGCGCAGTCTCCGGAAAAAGCGAATATCTCTCACCTCGGAGAATGTATCGACAAACATTTTAATGCGTTAGATACTAGACTCATAGATCTTGAATTTGTTGGGTATATCACCCCGTAATTCCATGTAAATTGTGAGAAAAGCTTAGTGATATTTGACCTAAAGTATAAGTAAAATTATGAATGTAAGTTGCGACAACTTTTGTCGTCTTTTGTTTCATAAGTCATTTGACTTCAAGACTTATGAAACAGATTTTATATGATTTAAATACCTTAAAACAAGACCTCTTGTTAATATTAATCACCTCTAGATTTACCCGAAAATACGAGTTACAACATCCTTGATTCGTTTAACTTCTAATACTTGTTAACAACACTTATATACCCTTGCATCATTTAAGACCAATAGGACTAAATTATTATAATCTCAAAGGTAATCTCTTCTCTAACCTATGTATACTAACTTACGGCGTAATCTAACGTATACAAATATGGGTTGTAACATAACCCTTAGGATTGGGCGTTATTTGTCTAATTGTATTATATGTAAAGCGACATATTTGAGAGGTGACGAGTGTATATGTGGGTGATATGTATGAAAAATAACTGGACTAGACTCTATCCTCACCTTTTTGAGACTCCAGGTTTGATTCTAGATCTGTTCGAGGATGAACATTTGTTTAAGAGAGGGAAGATGTAATGACCAGGCCGATTGTTTTTGAGTATTTTAGCCATGTTTCCCCTATTTAATTCCTTACATATGTGTATTTTTTATTACATGACTTTCCGGGATAGTGTGGTTGGTTTCAGGGAGGTTTTGGAGTAAATTGGGACACTCAGTCCCTTAGTTGGATGCTTAAGTTGTAAGAGTTTACTAGAGTTTGACTTTCGTGTAAATGACCCTGGAATGATGTTTTGATGGTTCCAATAGCTTGATATGGTGGTTTTAGACATAAGCGTATGTCTGGATTTGGATTTGGAGGTCCATAAGTTGATTTGGTTTTGTTTGACGAAAGTTGGAAAGTTGAAGGTTCGGAAGGTTGATGCGTTTGACCAAGAGTTGACTTTGTGGATATCGGGTTCAGATGTTGGTTCCAAGAGTTGGAATAGGTCTGTTGTGTCATTTAGGACTTGTATGCAAAATTTGAGTTCATTCCAGATTGGCTTGATGTGGTTCGGCATGAGTTTTGAAAGTTGGAGTTCATCAGTTTCTTAGGCTTGAATTGAGGTGCGATTCATGGTTTTGATATTGTTTTGTGTGATTTTAGGCCTCGAGTAGGCTCATGTCGTATTTTGGGATTGGTTGGTGTATTTGGATGGGGTCTCGAGGGCCTCAGGTGTATTTCAAATTGATTTTGGATCATTTTTGGACTTGAGTACAATGCTAAAGATTTCTGGGTTTTTGGTGTTTTCGCACCTGCGAAGTGTTGGCCGCAGGTGTGAGCCTACACATACTGGAAGTGGGGAGTAGAAGCGGACAGGCCTGGAGGTTGGGGAAGACAGCAAATACAGAAGGCTGGGCGCAGGTGCGAGGTCGCATCTGCGAGGAATTGACCGTATATGCTCTAGTGCATGTGCAAAGTGTTAACCGTAGAGGTGGAAGGTCTTGGAATTGAGCTGGACTGTAGATGTGGGCTTCTGTCCGTAGATGCAGTCAAGTAACCGCAGCGGTTTATCTGGGCAGGATTTAATATCGAAGGGTTTGGCTATTTTTCTCATTTTTGGAGTTGTGGAGCTTGGTTGGAGGTGCTCTTTTCAGGGCTTTTCATCAAAATTGAACGGGTAAGTGATCCTTACTTGATTTTGGTGATAGATATTGATTACCCATAGATTATTACATCTAATTGGTATGAAAAGGTCGGATTTGGGGTCTTTGGACTATGATTTTAGAGAGTGAGATTTGATGATTTAAGGGTAGATTTGAGGTTGGAATTGGATGAAGCACATATATTTGGACTCGTATTGGAGTTAGTTTTCGAAATTTGTGAGTTTTGTAGGGTTACCGGGTGCGGTCTCGGGGTTGACCTTTTGGGTTGACTTTGCATAATTCATCAAGATCTTAGCTTTATCATCTGGAAGTGTTTCCTATGACTTTTATTAAATGATATTAAGTTATTTTGACTAGATTCGAGCTGTCCAGAGGTTGATTAACGTGGGAAGGGCTTCTTAGAGTATTAATTTGGCTTGCTTGAGATAAATATCTTACCTAAACTTGGTTGAGGCACAAGTTGCTAGAGTTTTTTGTGAAAGCTACGTGTTATGGATGGCGCACATGTGTGGGATTGAGCCCAAGTGCGTGCACCGAGTTATGATATGACTTGAGTTAATGGCTAAGCTTCATGGGTATGATGTTTACCCTATTTGTACCCCTTTTGTGAGCTACTTGTAACATGTTTGAGGTTATATAGAGGTTAATCTCCCGACTGAACCTAATAATTACTACTTTCGTGATATATTTACCTGATTGAGCTATGATAGCGCACTTTCCACTTGCATATGCTTTAGCAGGACACGTGTACCAGTCCAGGAGTATGAAATTTGATGTTCGTTGATAATGCACATTATTCATGTGTATATTCTTTCTGTGTGATATGGCTTGGGACTTGCATTACTTTAGTCATTTCTATTATTATGATTCGATATTGTTATGTTCAGCTTACCTAGCAAGTGCACTAGGTGCCATCATGACCTGTTGGTGGTTTTGCATCATCACAAAATCGCCTCTTCCCGACCTCCAAACTTTGTGAAAATGACTAAATTCTTAAATAAGTAAAAAAATGCAGCAGTTGTCCCAACTCAAAGTAGATGTCAGGTGATCTTGAAACTCACCGTTAATAAGCCCAATATCGAGGTTCCACCAAACATAGTCTGTTGAATTACCCAATTTGGCCTTAAAATTAGAGTGATGTGATTTTTGAAATTTTAAAAGAAGTCTGAAATTAATGGACGAAGTTAGAGACATGACCAGTATTTTTGAAATTGTCGCACCAGAAAATTCAACAATTGCAAAATCTTACTTTTAGCACCTGAAACTCATCTGGAACCTCCCAAACAAAAATTATATATGCATTCCAATAATAAAACACGCTATGAACCTGATCGTACACTCAAAAAATCGAAAAGATGTCATATTGGCCCGATATTATCCGTGGTCAAACTCCAAATTTTTAACTTAACTAGTCCCTTAACCAATAACGCAATACACACTCAAGCCCCTCGGGACACCGTTCAATCATACCAATAAGTCTAAATACATTAACCAGGCTTATAAAAGGTCTGAAACACCACAAATAACATCAATACCAAGAATCGAAGATCAAATTATTCTCTTAACTTACAAACACTCCAACTTCGTCAAATGTTTCTGAACCAAACTTAGACATTCTGGATCACAATCAAACTTTGCAGATAAGTTCGAATCAACCAAATGAACCTATCCAAGGTCTCAAAACCTCTATAGGAGTATAATACCGAAATCAACATGCGGTCAAACCTATGAACTCTTCAATTCTTTAAATTGCCAACTTTCGATAAAGTGAGCCAAAACCTTCTACTAATATCCAAATTCAAATCCGAACGTACTCCCATGTCCAAAATCACCATAAAGACCTATTGAAAATATCAAATCCTGATTCCGAGGTTGTTTATTCAAAAGTCAAACCATGATCAACTCTAAGCTTCGAAATTGAGAATTAATCTTTTAAATCAATCATGAACCTCTTGAAAATCATAACCAGCCATACATGCAAGACGTAATACATTATATGAAGATACTCAAGATCTCAAATCACAGAACGAAATGCCAGAGCACAAAACGACTGGCCAGGTCGTTACATTTTCCGCCACTTAAACATGCGTTCGTCCTCGAATGTGCTATGAGTCGTTTCAAAGCCATCAAATCTTTCTATAAGCTCATCTTACTAATACCCGTGGGTGATCTTATGTCACCCCAATCCATATAAGTCCATTAACACAATGCTGATTGAAGATTCTTCCTTCAACCTTGGCCATAAGTCCTTGGGCCAAATTTCACTACTCGGAACTTCCTCCAAGATTCGGTTCTTATAGATATACACTGTACCAATCCCCCCAAGCTGCATCAAGCATGAATATACTTCCAAGATGTAACCACATTTTGTACCTCATAGCTCATATATCGATAGCAATATCTTCCGACCAAAATAAGTGCTCATTACCTAATCCGGTACTGACAGTATATCTCATATCAAATAAAACCTTTGTTCCAAACCTTCAAAATAATGCTAATAATTAGGGATGGCAATGGGGCGGTGCGGGAGCAGGGCGGGACGGGTTTAAGGCTATGCAGGGTGGTGGGGGTTTAAAGTTATGCGGTGCGACTGTGTGTGCGGGGCGAGTTAAAATAATTGTTTTAAAAATTTATGCGGGCGGTGCGGGAGTTAGCGCGGGTTTAAGCCAAGTTTTATGCGGTTAAAATTGACAAAAATCAACTGCCTGCTATATTCTCCTCTTTGATGATTGTATATCCTAAGATCCTAAATAAAACTTTTTTATGTACACTGTTTTCAATCTATTATCTTAATTTTCTTTCCCCCAATATCCTTCAAATATCTGTACCGTACTATGTGCTTGCATTTTATATCTTTAAGTAAAAAATAGATTAAAGCTTCTACTTTAAGAATTATACGTTTCTTAACCCAGAAAAAAAATGATGGTACTTGCACCGGAAGATGTTTTTAAACAAATATATTTAGTTTCATTTCTTTTGGAGTGTTCGTACTATTTTTAAAACTTTTCAGACCTTGAAGACTGCAATTTTACCCAATTAAATTACAAGATCGCAAATTTTGGAGCACCAATGTTAAAATCATCCCAGTTTAAAAATATTTTTACAACATATATAGGTCTCCCCTAAGCTTATATTTTCTATATACAAAGCGTTTCAGTTGGTAAATCAAAGTAGAAAAATAAATATTAGAGAAGGAAAAAAGTGAGTATAGTAATTACACTGTCTAAAGCTGATAACTAAAATAATATCTAAAGCTCAAAATTATATAAAGATAGTGTTGACCGAATGACCTTCAACTTAGAAAAGATATAACATCAGTTAAAAAGAATTAAGAATGAAAAATATTGTGGCGCGGGCGAGTTGAAAATAAAAAATTTTGTTATGCGGGGTGGGTTAAAATCTTTGCAGGTTAAGGTTGAACCCGCAGCGCAACTGTCCTGGCCGCCCTCACTGCCATCTCTATTAATAATTAAAGAAACACGTAAAATTTCATAATCACCCATCAAATATGGACCTTTCTCGCCCCACAAGAATCATTGCCAAAATCTGAGTTGTTCATTAGCATTCTTCTTTCAAACACACCTCATTCAAATTCGATCGCGATAATTCCAAGTCCAATAAGCTTGTATCACCCAATACAAACTGCTCAACTGATAAGTCCCACTAAATGACACATGGAACCTCATACAATATGGTATGTGTATCCAATGAGCAATAACTCAATTATGACAAATAATAATAAGAGGAACAACTATGAGATCTATCAAGCAAGTTTAATCGAAAATAATACTTAACCTTCTGAACCATTCCTACAAGGAGAAGCAAAACACATGATGTAAGCACAAGGAATCACATCCCATCATAATACAGTTGCGAGGTGCAACCCAATCTAATATAATATTGTTGCGTCATGCAACCGATCTGATCATATCAATCCACATAGGAGCAACCATGGAGCAAACACATACTCGCCAAACATGTGTGAATCAACATCATGCACGGTTTAGTGTGTAAATATAACTATAGGGAGATTAATAAGCATAATACACTACGGAAGAGGTAAGCACGACAAAGGTGCAATAAGAAAATCAACATTTCAAGAGCCATCTCGCTCATATATTGCCACTAGGTCTAAAATGGACCATAACATGCGTGTGAATAATCAAGTAACCTCGCAACCCATCATAGCATAAGTGAGAAACACATGAAACAGATCGCGGCATGAATAACATCCATTCTACCTGATGACACACCTACAGTAAAATGATGCGCATGAATAAGCAATCCAATTCGGTGTAGATTAAATATTCACATTAGTCCTACAAATAGGTTCTCGAACCATTTCAAACTATTCTGAAATAGGTAAATATCCTTCCAGAGATCCATAGTGACCTACCTATAACACATATAATCAGTTGTCCAGTCCTCAACACATTTTCACAATCCGCAATCAAAGAAATAGTCTGCCTTCGAGAACATGCAGTCTCTAAACATCGAGGATATAGGAACCTACATACCCAATCTCTAACTCACCCACTTAAATGACTGATATGTCAGTAATACACAATCACTCCATAAGAAATACTCCCGTAGATCTTCTGCGACAAGTAGCAAAACCTGTAAATGGGTACCAACCATGTGATCTCTTCAGTACTAGTCAAGCATCCACAAGTCAAAATACACTATCTGCAACACACACCCTTCTCAGACGATGCAAGATAGGTCAACATTCTCTTAAACATCTAAACTCTCACACGTTGCGTAGAACTCGTGACCTTCCTTCCAAAATCTAGCAGCAACCTTGTCAATTCAATCCCAATCCTAACGGCTCATCGTATCTATCATGATATCATACGAAAATATGAGAATACCACTATCAATTCTAAAGCACAAGTAGGGTAGTCCTCCCCCGTCACGACCCAAATTAACCAATCGATCGTGATGTTGCCTAATACATTTCCTAGGCAAGCCCAACATAATAAAAGCGGAAAAAGATAACAGACACAACAGAAACAGTGCAATCTAAAGCCAATAACATAAATAACTGCATCGATAAATAAAAATCAACAATAATATAAATAACTATTTCAATACATTAAAATCTCTCAGAACTGATAATACAGAGCCATGAGCTCTAAAATAGATGTACAAGTCTGGAAATACAAAATGAAAATATAGTCTAAAAGTAATAACAACAACAATTAAAATAGAAAGAGACTCCAAAGACTGCGGTCGAAATGCAGCTCTACCTCGTCTATCGGCAAACTCACTGCAAGAATCACAGCAGCTCATGACTCGATCCAACACCTGGATCTGTACAATTAAGTGGAGAGTACCGACCCATGTACTCAAGAAATGTTATAACTAATCTCGACGAGGTAATAGAGGCAAGAATTATCAATGATACTCGCTAATAACTTGCTAAGTTCATAAATTTCCACAAGTACACAACTATATTATCATCAAATGATGAGAAAACATATTAAGTCACCTCGATGCACAAGAAATAATATGCTAAACTCTGTATCAGTTAATAATCCAGCATATAGAGAAAATATGCTCATAAAACAAGTTTATAACCAAGGAATATAACAAGTAGAGAAGAAATGCAATAACCGAACCAACATACTGGTCAATTTTTCTCATACCGCGTACACCATCAAGAGAGAAACCTTAGAGGGCGAGCCTAGGGGGTTGGATCCTTATCCACACGCTGCACGGACAACACACGTGCTGCACGGATAACTCGCGTGCCAATAATATCTTAACCGCGGACAATTCACGTACCAATAATAACAACCACACGGATAACTCACATGCTATCATAACTCAACTGCATGGACAACTCACGTGCCAATGATATCAACTCCACGGACAACTCACATGCTACCAGTCCAATCCATATCACACAGAAAGCAGATACACAAGATTATATGTACATGACAACGGATATCAATCTCATACTCATGGACTAGTATAAGTGACATGCTAAGGTGTATGCATGTGTGAAGTGTGCTACCATAGCTCAAATCAGACAATTACATCACGAAAGTAGCAATTATCATGTTCAATCAAGAGATCAAGCTATATGTAACCTCAAACATGGTTCAAATAGCTCACAAAGGGGTACAAACATAAGAAGCATAACAACGTGCAACTTAGCAATTAATTCAAGGCATATCATAGCCTAAGCCCTACACCGAGCATGAATAATACCCCGGTATATGCACATGGGCTCAACCCCTCACATGTGCACCACCCATATCACGTAGGCATCATAAATATATCAGGCAACTAGTGCCTCAACCAAGTTTAGGTAAGATACTTACCTCAAGCAAGCCAAAGCAATACTATATAATTTCCTTCCCGCATGAATCAACCTCTGGATGGCTCAAATCTAGCTAAAGTAACTTAATAACATCCATAAAAGCTATAGGAAACAACCCCAAACAATAAAGCTTTGTTCTTTAACAAAAATCAAAAAGTCAACTCGGGCCCGCCTCCCGGAACCCGTCAAAAGTCACAAAATCCGAACACCCATTCGAAGACAAGTCCAACCATACAAGTTTCATTTGATTCCGACTCTAAATTGGGGTTCAAGTCCTCATTTTCCATTTTAGAAAAGTTTTGCCAAAATCCCTAATTTTCTTCACTTAGATTCACCAATCAAACGTTTAATTCAAGGATGGAATGACGGATAATAACCACACCAGAGTCAAAAACACTTACCCCGATCTAGAACATGAAAATCCTCTCCAAAATCTCCCAAATCCTAGCTCCCAATCTCAAAATATGTTACAATAACTCAAACCCTCGAAATAGAGTTATTTAAGTCTGCCTATGGGTCCCCTTCGCGATCGTAGGACCTACTTCCCTATCACAAAGAACAAATCTAACACTGGCCAAAAATCCTTCTTTGCGAACGCGGTTTGATACCTACGAACGGGATGCAAACCTCCAATGGCATATGCAAACACGGTCCCCCACACGCGAACACGAAGGCCAACAACTTGGCGACCCCATCCAGCCTTCACTTTACGCGGACACAACGCCCAGGACGCGAGTGCGATGACCACTACCTTCTAAGCTTTATGAACTCAATGTTCTCATAGCGAATGCAAAGGGAAAATTATCAACCACCCAAAACACACTCTGCAATCGCAACACTCCCTATGCGATCGTGATGAACACCGGAACACCAAAAGTTAGCAACTCCAAACATGAGTGAAATGGTCCGAAACTCATCCGAAACACAGCCGAGGCCCCCGTGACCCCTGCCAATCACACCAACCAATCACAAAACATAATAGCCTACTCGAGGCCTCGAATCACACAAAATAACATCAAAACCAAAAATTACACATCAATTGAAGCTTAATGAACTAATCCAAAATATTGAATTCCAAACTTGCGCCGAACATGCCTATACAACTCGGAATGACCCCAAATTTTACAGACAAGTCAAAAAAATCATACGTACCTATTTCAACGCTCAAAATCCCAAACGGACATCGATAACCTCAAAGTCAACTCCCGATCAAGCCTATGAACCTTCCAAACCTTGAAGTTTCTAACTTTCACCAATTCAAGCCAAAACAACCGAGGAACCTCCGAATCCAAATTCGGACATACGCCTAAGTCCAAAATCACCATCCAGCCCTAACTGAACCATCAAAACTCCAATCTGAGGTCAAATACACAAAAGTCAAACTTCATAAACACTTCTAACTTAAGTCTCCAAACTAGGAACTAAGTGTTCCAATTCAATCCAAAACCTCCCCGAAACCAAACCAATCATCTCCGTAAGTCACATAACAAAAAATACACATGGGGAACATCAAATAAGGGAATGGGGCACATCAAATAGGGGAATGGGGCTCAAATATACAAAACAATTGGCCCGATCGTGACATTCTCCCCCTCTTAAATAAATGTTTGTCCTCGAGTCTAGAATCATACCCGAAGTGCCAAAAAAGTGAGGATATCTGCTTCACATATCATGATTGGTCTCCCAAGTTGCCTCTTTGACCAGTTGACCTCTCCATTGAACCTTCACCAATGCAATATTCTTCAACCTCAACTTGCAAACCTGCCTATCCAAGTTAGCCATTGGCTCCTCTTCATAAGTCAAATCTTTGTCCAACTACACCAAAATGAAGTCTAACACATGTGAAAGATCATTATAGTACTTCCGGAGCATGAAAACATGAAACATTGGGTGAACTCCTAATAAGATAGGTGGTAAAGCAAGCATGTAAGCCACCTCACCTACCATCTCCATGGCCTTAAATAGACTAATACACCGATGGCTCAACTTGCCCTTCCTCCTGAAACTCATCACATCATTAATGGGAAATACTCTATGTAAAACCTTCTCACCCACTATATATGCCTCATCACGAGCTTTCCTATCTGCATAACTCTTCTGCCTGGACTGTGTTGTACGAAGCCGCTCCTGAATGATTTTAACCTTCTCCAAAGCATCCCGAAATAGGTAAGTTCCCAATAAACTAGCCTCCCCGTGCTCAAACCAACCCATCGGAGAACAACATCGCCTCCCATATAAGGCCTTGTAAGGAGCCTTCTAGATATTGGACTGATAACTATTGTTGTAGGTGAACTCTGCTGACAGTAGAAACTGATCTCGCTGGCCTCCAAAATCAATAACACATGCTCGCAATGAGTCCTCCAAATTTGAATAGTACGCTTAGACTGCCTGTCCATCTGGGTATGGAATGCCGTACTCAGCTCGACCTATGTGCCCAACCCACGTTGCAGTGCTATCCAAAAATGCAAGGTGAACTAAGTGCCTCGATACGAGATAATAGACACGAGCATACCATAAAGGCGAACAATCTCTCTAAGATAATCCGAGCCAACTGCTTTGAAGTATAGGTAGTCATGACTAGAATGAAGTGTGCAGACTTGGTCAGTCTGTCCACAATGACCCACACCGCATCAAATCGCCTCAAGGTCTGTGGAATCCTAACTACAAAATCCATTGTGATACGCTCCCACTTCCACTTTGGTATGTCAAGCCTCTTAAGCAAACCACTAGGTCTTTGATGCTCGTACTTTACATGCTGATAGTTCAAACACCGTGCAACATACTCAACAATATCCTTCTTCATCCTCCGCCACCAATAATGCTGCCTTAAATCACAGTACATCTTTGCGGCACATGGAATACCATAAACTATGGGCCTTCTCAAGAATCAACTCTCGCAATCCATCCACATTAGGCACATAATCTGGCCATGAAACCTCAATACCCCATCATCACCAATAGTCACCTCCTTGGCATCACCGTGCTACACTGTGTCCCTAAGGACAAGCAAGTTGGGATCATCATACTAACGCGCCTTGATGGGCTCAAACAAGGATGACTGTGATACAACACAAGCAAGAACCCTATCGAGCTCCTAAATATCCAACCTCACGAACCTGTTGGCCAAGGCCTGAACATCCAAAGCTAACGATCTCTCCCCAGCTGGGATAAAAGCAAGACTACCCATGCTCTCCCTCTTCCTACTCAAAGCATCAGCCACCACATTGGCCTTTCTCGGATGATAAAGAATGGTGAAATCATAGCCTTTTAATAGTACTTACCACCTCTGTTTCCTCAAGTTCAAATCCTTCTATCTCAATAAATGCTGGAGACTCTTGTGATCCATGAACACCTCGCAAGATTCACCGTAAAGATAGTGCCTAATTTTGAGCACGGGAACAATGGCTGCTAACTCCAAATCATGTACTAGGTAGTTCTTCTCGTGGGGTTTCAACTGATGCGAAGAATAAGCAACACCCTGTCATCTTGCATCAACACACACCTAATGCCAATCCCTAAAGCATTATAACAGACTGTATAAGAACCAGATTCTGAAGGAAAAACCAGAACTAGAACTATAGTTAAGGCAGTCTTGAGCTATTGAAAGCTCTCCTCACACTCATCAAACCACCTGACTGGGCACCCTTCTTTGTCAATCTAGTCAATGGGGCTGTTATAGATGAAAAGCCCTCCACAAAATGGTGATAACACCCAGCCAATCCAAGGAAACTCTAGATCTCAGTAGCGGTAGAAGGTCTGGGCCAACTCTGAACTACCTCAATCTTCTTCAGATCCACCTTAATCCTCTCATTTGACACCATGTGACCCAAGAATGCCACAGAGTCTAACCAAAGCTCACAATTGGAGAATTTAACATATAGTTTTTTCTCCCTCAAAATCTGAGGCATGATCCTCAAGTGCTGCTCATGCTCCTCCCGGATGCGAGAATACACCAATATATCATCAATGAAGACAATAATGAAGGAATCAAAATAGCACTCTGAAGCTGATCAAATGAATCATCATTACACGATAATGGATACTTGTTCTTGATTGTAACCTTCTTTAACTTCCTGTAGTCAATGCATATCCTCATAAAACCATCTTTCTTCGTCACAAATAACACAGGTGCACCCCAAGGCGACACATTAGTCCTGATAAAGACCTTATCAAGCAATTCCTGTAACTGTTCCTTTAATTCCTTCAACTCCACTAGTGCCATGCGATATGGTGGAATAAAGATGGGTTGTGTGCTTGGCACCAACTCAATACCAAAATGAATATCCCTGTCCAGTAGCATGCTCGGCAAGTCTGTAGGAAATACATTTGAGAACTCCATCGCTACCGAAACTGACTTAACGATAGGAGTATCAGTACTAACATCTCTTACGAAGGCAAAATACTCCAAGCACCCCTTCTCAACCATATGTTAAGCCTTCAAATATGAAATCACTTTACTGGATGTGTGACTAAGCTAACCTCTCCACTCGAGCCTCGGCAACCCCGGTATATAGCCAACGTCATGGTCTTAGCGTGACAATCAACAATAGCGTGGTGCGGAGATAACCGATCCATATCCAAAATCACCTGAAAATCAACCATACTAAGCAATGAAAGATCAACTCTAGTCTCAAAACCCCCAATAGTAACCACACAATACCGATATATATGATCCACCATAATAGAATCACCCACTGGTGCAGATATATGAGCAAGAATATCAAGAGAATCATGACACATATCCAAATAACGAGCAAACTACCATGACACATAAGAATAAGTGGAACCAGGGTCCAATACTTGTGATCACGGTGTCAGAAGCAACTGCCTGTAGCCTAGCTGCAAATGTATAGCAATGGGCCTGTCCACCACCTGAATGACCTCCCCCTCCAGCGCAACCTCGAACCGACTGAGCCCCACCCCTAGTTGGCTATGCAGGTGGCGTAGCTACTGGTGCTGAAATCATAGGTTGGGTGCTCTGTTGTGGGGATATTAGAAGTTTGGGTCAATCCCTCTTGAGATGACTCAAGTCTCCACACTCAAAACAACCTTCCCTCATACGATCATGCTGCCCTAATAACCTGAATAAGTACCTATGGAACGCTGTGCAGATGGAGCACGGTAAGAACTATTTGCCGGCAACACACTGAATGATGACTGAACTGGGTAAGCATTGTATGAACTATGGCTAATTGATGAACTGTCACGGCAATCTGACGAGCTGCCTGAGTGAGCTTAAAAGGACAGCCTCTGATGTGATGTGACTGGCCCCCAAACGAAGCACCACCAAAACCATCCATACCACGGGGCTTTTTGGCCTCCCGCTTCTCTCACTCAAGCCTGCGAACATGCTCCAAACACCTAGCAATCTTAATCACCTGGTCAAATCTAGCATCCATCTTGGCCTCTCGAGCCAAACCATATCGTAGACCACAAATGAGGCCATCAATGAACCTCCTGATCTTCTCCCTCTTGGTAGGGACCAAAAATACTGCATGATGTGTCAACTCCGCAAATCTCATCTTGTACTGGGTCGCAGTCATACCCTCCTAGCTTAGGTGCTCAAAGTCCCTACGTAACTCCTCCTTGTGAGGCTATGGGACAAACTACTTTAAGAAGAGAACTGAGAACTGAATCTAAATTCGGACATACACCTAAGTCTAAAATCACCATCCGAACCTAACGAAACCATCAAAACAGCAATCCAAGGTGAAATACGCAAAAGTCAAACTTCGTCAACACTTCATACTTAAACTTCCAAACGAGGAAGTAAGTGTTCTAGTTCAATTCGAAACCTCCCCGAAACCAAACCAACCATCCCCGCAAGTCACATAACAAAAAAATACACATATGGGGCATATCAAATAGGGGAACACAACTCAAATACACAAAATGACCGGCTGGGTCATTACATTAAGCACCTTATCGACCAAAATCATACCACTTAACTCAATTCATTAAATCATCACAACTTGCAACAAACTCTCCCAATCCTTAGAAGACATCAACCTCAATGTTAGGGTAAAAACCATTGCAAGCTCACCGAAAATCATTTACACATAACTAAGCCATCAAAACTGAATATCTCTAAATCAACTAACTCTCATAGGTTGCCAAACCTAAAATTTCAACCACAAAGGTGCCTGAGATACCCGATCACTCCGAAGAAACCAATCAATGCTATTACGATGCTGACCCAAGCTATCGCAGTTCAACTCGTCTTTTTCAATTACTCTAGATTACATCAAAGATGATATATAAGTACACCAAGTCCTCGTCATAATTCCATGCCTATCACAATTACCCAAGCAAGCAAAACGTCCAGTCAATCCTTACACATCACATCCTAAACCCTAACCCCACTGGAACCATGTTCCGAAAGTCAACCACTCTACTCTAGTTCCCCAATAGACAATTGAACATAACAAATAATATGTGTACATCATCTATCCATAAGAAGTAACCTTGCCTATAGACAACCGAGTAAATATCTCCCATTCCATGTTATAACCACAAAGAACGTTGAACCTAAGTCATTCAGCCATCCCCGTGCAATAATTCAGGCGTAGCACATAACATATATGATAAATCCCTACACAAGTCAACCTCGATGCCCTCTACTCAAGTCGCAACAATCTCACAAAGGTACTTCAGTCTAGATACTATAACAACAAATGCCCGCATTACCCAACCTTCGACTGTGAGGTCCCCCACTTGGCCTTAATCCATATTCATATCATCTGGAAACACCCAATAACCTTATAAGGGAAAACATAAAACCTCGAACCTCATCATGGAAGATAATCCACTTGTTAAACCTCAATGCAATGTCTAACTGCAACCTTACCATGATTACAACCTTTATATGATTAATTGCTCCTCTCGAGTCTACTCTCATCAACCAGGTGCAAGAATCTGTTCTATCCCACTATTGAACTACACCATACTCCCAGATGATAATCAAGTGCCCACATCCTGTAGCATCACAAGTAACCTTTTTTGTCATAGAAAAAGCTCTCCAATCGATGTCCTTAGATGCATAACACTCATTAAATTGATGCCTTTCTGCTAACCTATGACATCTACACAAGTCGTCAATGCCCAACGAATATCACGCTTACGATAATGCATACAAACAAATAGAGAGAAATCGAAGATTAGACTTTGTGATGAATCAAGGCTGCAGGATAAGGAGAGAAAGATGGTAAAATTTTCCTAGATTGCAAGTATCCTATCGAAGATAAGTATGGACGGATTTGCAAGACTCTACTAGATATTTGCTCACGACTCATAGAACCTATGAAACTAGAGCTATGATATCAACTAGTTATGATCCAAAATCCCACCAAGTCGTGATGGCAGCACCTAACCCAACCGACTAGGAAAGCCAATTAACATAAAACCTTCTCAATACCAAAATAAAGATCATTAATTAATACGGAAATAAGAATACATTTTATATAACTACCCAAGATTCGGAAGTACAAATCTTGAGCAACTAAAATTTGGAATTTACAATGTTGGCAAGAAGAAATACATCATTTATTTGGAAGTTACATAAACAGAAATACAAATCCTATACTACCATGAACAAAATGAGAGTATATGGCTGGAAAGCTGTAGTCATAAATGACCGCCCTCAAACTCCACAGCCGCTTAACTCTAAATATCTGCATGCAAGATGCAGAAGTATAGTACGAGTACAACTGATGCCGTGTACTCCATAATTATCTTGAATAACCTCGATGAAGTAGTGGCAAGGTTTTTAATTCAAAAGATAAACATTTAATATAACTTATGTGGTTCATAAGCGAGAGGAATAAAAAGGGAAAAAACAAGTGATAACGAAAGGATCAATTGAAAGAAATATCGAGTATGTTTCACAAACATAACAACAAAACATTTCCAATAAATCAAGTATGTGAGGAAGAAACAGCATCATATAAGCCATATACACTAACAACAACAACAAACCCACTGAAATCCCACAAGCGGGTCTGGGGAGGGTAGTGTGTACGCAGACCTTACCCCTACCTTATGAGAGTAGAGAGGTTGTTTCCAATAGACCATCAACTCAGGTACAGAAAAAGGAGCAATAAATAAATAATAGCAACAACAATGTAATAGGACAGAAAAAGCAAATGGCACAGTAATGACAAAGATCTTGAAACATGAAAATACAAGAATAGTGCCAATACTACTAGTAACAATGACATACTGTGTACCAACACAGAACTAGGAATAGTAAACTTAGACTAGTACTAATAATGCAGGTGAGACTAGGAGAAACTCTCGACTACCTGTCAACCCACAACTCTAATACTCGACCTCCACACCTTCCTATCGAGGGTCATGTCCTCGGTAAGCTGAAGTAGCGCCACATCCTGCCTAATCACCTCTCCCCAGTACATCTTAAGCCTCCCTCTATCCCTCCTCTGATCCACCATGGTTAACCTATCACACCTCCTATCTAGGGCTTCGGTGTATCTCCTCTTCACATGCCCGAAGCATCCAACCTCAATTCCGCATCTTGTCTTCCACGGGAGCCACGCCCACCTTGTCTGTAGTAACTTCATTCGTGATCCTATCTCTCCTGGTATACCCACATCCATCTCAACATCCTCATTTCTACTAATTTTATCTTCTAGACATGAGACTTCTTGACTGGCCAACATTTGGCTCCATAGAGCATAACCGGCCTAACTACCGCCCTGTAGAACTTGTCCTTAAGTCTTGGTGGTACATTTCTATCAGATGTGAGTCTCCATTTCATCTACGCACTCCAATACGATGAATAACATCCTCGTCAATCTCCCCATTACCTTGTATTATAGACCCAAGATACTTAAAAATATCTCTCTTAGGGATGGCTTGTGTATCAAGCTTCACTTCCACTTTAGCTTCAAGCGTCCCAACACTGAACTTGAAACCTTTAGACTCTAGGGTCTGTCTCCACACCTCCAGCCTAGCGTTAACACTGCAACGCATCTCGTCAATCAACACTATGTCATCTGCAAATAATATACACCATGGCACCTCCCCTTGGATGTGTCGCGTCAGCTAATCCATTTCCAGAGCGAATAAAAATTGGGTAAGAGCTGATCCCTGGTGTAACACCATCACCACTGGGAAATAATCCGAGTCTCCTCCCACAGTCCTCACCCTTGTCTTAGCTCCGTCATACATATCCTTGATAACCCTAATGTACGCCACTGGAACTCTGCTAGCCTTCAAACATTTCCATATAACCTCCCTAGGGGCTTTGTCGTAGGCTTTTTCTAGTCAATGAACACCATATGCCAGTCATTTTTCCGATCCCTATACTGTTCTATCAATCTCCTCAGAAGATGAATAGCTTTAGTAGTTGATCGCCCCAGCATGAATCCGAACTGATTCTCCGAGATAGACACACTCATTCCCACCCTCCTCTCCACCACCCTCTACCACACTTTCATAGTGTACCTCAGCAGCTTGATACCCCTAGAGTTGTTGCAATTCTGGACATCTCCCTTGTTATAGTACAACGTAACAATCAAACTCCACCTCTATTGTTGGGGCATCTTCTTTGTCCCAAAAATGACATTAAACAGTCCATTAAGACACTCCAAACTTGCCCGACCCGTGTCCTTCCAAGATTCCGCCTAGTCACCTTACCCCTACTCATCTTCCGCATCGCCTCCATAACCTCCACAAACATAATGCGCCTACAAAACCCAAAATCATGTTGGCTTTCTAAGTTCTACAACTCCCCAAGCACGATCTTCAACCTCGTTCAAGAGTTTATGGAAACATGTCTGCCTCCTGTGCCTAATACACATCTTCCACCAATACCTTGCCTTCCTCGTCTTTGATGCACCTCACTTGGTCCATGTTCCGAGCCTTCCTCTATCTAACCTTGGCTAGCCTAAACAGTTTCTTATCACCACCTCTTGACCCCAAGTTACTTATAGAAGCACTCAAAAGCTGCAGTCTTGGACACCGTGATCACAAATATCACCTTTCTTTGAATTTTTATAACACTCCCTATTTTTCCTCTTCTCCTCCTCGTCAGCACTCTCCACTAGCTTCATGTATACCGCTTTATTGGCTTCCACTTTACGTTGGACCTCTCTGATGTGCCGGAGAATTTCGGCACATTTTGATACTACTTGCTTAGATTTTAACTTGTTTTACTTGCAAATTCCCTCGGTACTTATATAATTTTAGTGTTTTTGCAGTATATCAAGTGTTAGGACCTAAAAGCATGGAAACGAGCTCAAAAAGACACCTAAAGACAAGAAAAGAGTAGAAAAGCATCCCAGAGGTGAATATGCTATCTCAAACATCACATGCGAGCCATACTTCACATCAAAATCGCAAACCAAGACAGACTTCTAGGCAAACTTTCATGTCAAGAATGCGGTCGCATATGCGATCGCATAGCTGGTATGTGAGCCGCAGAAATGCACATGTAGATCGAAGACACAAGCAGAGTTTTGGGTGAAGTTCAGAGTCAGAAATGTGATCGCATAACTGTTATGCTAACCGCAAAATCAATCGCAGATCAAGTATAAAGTCTACTGTATGATGGAATTGCGATGCAAAATACGGTCGCATTTCTTCAATGCGGACCGCGAATCATGAATGCTATGAAGGCGAAACCTAGGGGTAAAATTTTCGACAGACGTGTTAGAATTGCGGACCACATTTCTGTTATGCGATAGAAATGCGGTCGCATTTTTGACTTTAGGGGCAGATCAGTCCGAATTTTGCCTCAATTTTTGGGCCTCTATAAATTGGTCTATTAGGGTTTTGTGGGATCTATCTTGTCAGAATTTAGAGCAGAAAGTACAAGGCTTGAATTATTTTATCTCTTGGAAGCTTTTGGGTCAATTATCTTCTACGTTGTAAGCATTATGACCACTACTATTCTTTCAATTTCAGATTTTAGTATGAGTAGTTAATTCTAAAAGCTAAGGTTGTGAACCCTAAATGGGTGTGATATTATTGGGTGTTTGATATTGAATATATTTTCAACAGTTGATTGATATTTGTTTATTTCTCATTCTTTAAACAATTGTTGGTGGTTGCAAACATTAAGAAACGCCATTAAATTCCATCGTTGCTTGGGAAAGCGGGGTAGAATTTGGTAGAAGTAAATTTCAAAGACTCAAGGCTTTAAACCTTGTTTAATAAAATCTCTTAGGAATAAGTGGGTTTTACTTTGGCTAAATTGATTGTTCTCAATCAAAACTCTTTTATATTTGGAAAAATAATAAAGAGGAAATATTACCCAACTATTGGAAGATATTGGGTAATCAATTAGACATCAATTGCATATCGAAGGATTCTTCCGTTGGACATATATCATATTGATATCGATAGCATTACACTTCATTAAGGGGGACACAACCTTGGTTTCTTTAATCATATTATTCATATTCTCAATATTGCAATTAGAGTTTATTTAAATCTAAATTCAATTCATACTTTTGTTACGATTACCTGAATAGAATTACGACTGTAGTTAAGTAATACGCTAATCAAGTAAACATTTCACACCTATTCCTTGTGGGATTCGACCCCAACCTTGTTGGGTTATTATATTTGACATCGACCGCTTACACTATTTATTAAGGTGTAATTTGAGCATATCAAATTTTGGCGTTGTTGCCGGGGAATACGGTTTTGAAATTACTAATTAGTGTGTGCTTTACTGTTAGTCTGATTCTACTCTATCACACTTTATTTGTTTTGCTTGGTGTTGATAGGAAAACATGTCGGAATATGGTGACGAAGCGGATGTAAATCCTTTTGCGGACATTGAGGAGTATATCAAGGATACAAATGCTATTGTACCTCCTGCTATTGGTGCTGCAACCTTCAAGGTGGAACACGGGTTAATTCTGATGCTCAAAGCGGAGGAATTTTCAGGAATTCCACTGATGATGATCCAACACAACATCTCAGAAATTTCTTGGGTGTATGTGCAATGCACTAGCAGAATAATGTCTCCGATGATGACCTAAGGTTGAGATACTTCAAGTATTCTCTAGCTGGGGACGCAAGGAAATGGCTCCAGAATCTTCCTCCAAATTCCATTCATTCCTGGTTTCTACAAAGCAAGAAGTCCGAGCTCAAGAATAAAATTTTCTTCTTCAAATCATGGTTTTCCGGATTCCATTTTGTTGGAAAAATTTTACATGGGTTTGGATCTGATTAACCAATCAATAGCCAAGAATGCAGCTATCGAATCGTTTACGGACAAGTCATTCGCAAGGGTGACACAGATACTGGATAAAATGGCAAAGCATAACCAAGCATGGCACTCTGAGGACTACACAGGTGGAATTGCAATTGTCTCTCCTTCCTTGAACAACATGATCAAGGAAAATCAAGAGAGCGATAAAGTGATTGCAGAACTTGCTACGAATGTCAATGTGTTGACAAAGATGTTCACTGAAAACCAAAAGAAGAAAGTGAATATGGTAGAAAATGTGCAGCCTGTACCAAATGAAGATTTTGAGGAAGCAAACTATGTCAACAACTCTCAAGGAGGGTATCAAAGGAAGCACTACCAAGGTCAAGGATCACAGAATCAATGGAGGCCAAACCCGCAAGGGCAAGGTCACCACCAATGGAGAAACGACCAAGGTGGCTCAAACCAAGGAAACTGGAATAACAACAACTTTTCAAATCGTAGTTCCAATCCTTATGTTCCCCCAGAGGGTCAGTACTCAAATCAAGGTTCCTCCAATGAGTCTAAATTGGAAAGTATGCTTGAAAGGATACTGCAAAATCAAGAAAAATCAGACAACTCCATGAGGAACATGACTGAGTTGATTGGCTCTCATACTGCAGCAATTCAAAAACTGGAGATGCAAATGAGAGATCTTTCTCGTGAGCAACATCTACAGCAGAAGGGAACACTCCCTAGTGATACAATTGCGAATCCAAAGGGAAGTGGGAGTGGCCCAACTTCTCATATCATGGCAATCACTACCAGGAGTGGGAAGATACTACAAGGAAAGGGTGAGCAAGCAGTTGATGTGGAAGAATTTGAAAAAGGGGTTGAGGTTGAAGAGCCTAATGTTGTTGAAGTTGAGAAAACTCCGGAAGTTGTGCAAGTCCAAGAAGAGACCCGAGAAGGGGTAAAGGAAAAGGCAAGAGAAACATCAAACATTCTTCCGCCTATTCCTAGACCTCCTCCTCCTTTTCCTCAAAGACTTGCAAGAAGAGTTGATGATAGCAAGTTTGAGAAGTTTTATGACATTCTCAAGCATTTATCGGTGAACATACCATTCTTGGAAGCTTTTCAAGAAATGCCTGGTTTTGCTAAATACTTAAAAGATTTGATTACAAAGAAGAGAACCACCAAGAAT
>MCJB01032412.1:56203-121976 GCA_002018475.1 Nicotiana obtusifolia | reverse complement strand
AATAAAGGACGTCAGTACGGATAATGTACTGAGTATGTAAGACAGGAAACATAATGTAAAAACAATAATAAGCATCAGGATAAGAGACATACAACATGTACCATCTGAATGCCTCTGAGGGCCATTAACCATGTCATGCCTGACGTGCATATGCATATACATATGTTTATATCCTTTTGAAAATCATCATATACATATATACGCCTCTGTGGGCCTCATCATCATCTCATACATATGCCTCTGTGGGCCTCCTTATCATCATACCCAACTGATCAGTGGTTGCACAATAGGTGCCATACCCGCCTATAGAGCGGCTCGGTAGAGTAAAATAGCTGTCGACTATAGCGCGGCTCGGTAGAGTAAAATAGATAATGCATGCTGGACTCATAAGAGTCATACTACCATGGTGAAATAATAACATATCAATCCTCCCATAAGAGGGGAAACAATATACGTACTGCTACCTCCTAAGAGTAGAGTATCTTTGGGGTTCGTTCATTTCATTGTGTACAGTCAGAGTCGTGCAAAAGAAGGAAAAGGATAGTCTCACAGACCTTGCAATACTTTCCAATCTCAGTTTGTGAGTTGTCATTTCCGGTGGTATCCCTGTTATGTCAAGATGGGACCAAGCGAAAGAATCTTCGTTAGCTAAAAGAAACTGAATATGTTTGGCCCTGAGCTCGGAGCTTAGGCCCGAGCCCAGGTATACCTTTCGATCCAGCGAGTCGCTTCGGAGTGAAATTTGCTCGAGTTCCACGACTGTTTACTTGGGCACGTCGGATTCATCGGGTCCGATGAATGACCGGGGAACCCCATAGTCGTCATCTTCGAGATGATCCTGCTGACCTTCGTTTGTTGAAGGTGGTGCCTGTGCTTGCTATTTAGTTCTTTGGGAAGGAGCGGTCGTTTTCAGCACTGCTTCTTGTACTGCGAACATCTCTCTCGCAGCATGCTGCTCTCCGTAAATAGTTACGATCCCATCAGTCGATGAGAATTTCAACATTTGGTGCAGTGTTGAGGGTACTACTCTAATATCATGAATCCACGGCCTCTCGAGCAAGGCGTTGTACCTCACATCTCCTTAGATCACGTATATTTTTCCTTCCTGAACAGTACCGGCGGTGTTCACCAGCAACGTTATTTCCCTTTTGGTTGTCTCCCAAGCCATGTTAAACTATTGAGAATTCGAACTTCAAGAATAATCCGGTCTGTCAATCCGAGCTTTTCGATAACCCATGATCGGATTATATTGGCTGAACTACCAGGATCGACAAGTACACGCTTCATCTTAGTTTTGTGTACAAGCATCGATATTACTAAGGCGTCGTTATGGGGTTGCATGATTCCTTCTGCATCCTCTTTGCTGAAGTACAAAGCTCCCTCCATCGCATAACCCCGAGTGCGCTTTTCTCGGGTGATAGATATTTTAGTGTGTTTTAATACCGGACCTTGGGGCGTGTCTATCCCACCGACTATCATGTTGATCGTCTGCTGAGGTTCCTCCTAGTTCAATGGCTTATTCCTGTTCCCGTAGTGGTTTTTGGCTCCGTCGCTCAAAAATTCTCGAAGGTGCCTATTTTCAAGCAACCGCATCACCTCTTCCCTCAGCTGTCGACAATCCTCGGTCATGTGCCCATGTGTGGCATGATATTTACATATCAAATTGGGATCTCTTTTAGCTGGGTTCGATTGCAGCGGTCGAGGCCACTTAGTATGCTTAATGCGACTGATGGCCGATACGAGAGTTGTTGAGTCAACGTTGAAGTTATATTCGGACAGTCGTGATGCTTCTTGGTGACCAGCGTCTCTCTTGAAGTTGTTTCTTGCCAATGGTCCTCGGTTCCTTCGATTAAGATCATTCCTCCTTTCTTGTCTCGGGGAACCCTACCTTACTGGAATGGCCTTTTGGTCTCCAGGATATGGTCGATGCCTGTCCCTGCTCGATCTTGGCTCTCGATAAATATCTCTTTGAACCCTATCATGAGTTCTGATGGGGTAAGTGGATCCCGAGTGGGCCACAAGTTGATCGTCCTGGACCCTACTCTTCGATTGGTATCGGTTGTGTATATCTGCCCAAGTGGCAACCGGATATTCAATCAAGCTTTGCTTAAGTTGTTGTGAAGCCGTTGTACTTCGAGCGTTGAGTCCTTGGGTGAAGGCCTGTACGGCCCAATCATCAGTGACTGGTGGTAAGTCCATTCATTCCATCTGAAAGCGAGATACAAATTCCCTGAGCATCTCGTTATCTCTTTGCCTAACTTTAAATAAGTCCGATTTTCGTATCTCGACTTTGATGGCACCCACATGAGCTTTCACGAAGGTGCCCGCAAGCATGGCAAAAGAATCGATGGAATTCGGGGGCAAGTTGTGGTACCAAGTCATTGCCCCCTTTGACAAGGTCTCTCCGAATTTCTTTAAGAGGACGGATTCAATTTCATCGTCTTCGAGATCATTTCCCTTTATGGCGCATGTGTATGCTGTTACATGCTCATTAGGGTCAGATGTCCTATTGTATTTCAGAATCTTCGGCATGCAAAACTTCTTCAGTATGGGTTTTGGGGCGGCGCTTGATGGAAAGGGTTTCTGTACGAATTTTTTTGAATCTAAGCCTTTCAACATCGGGGGTGCTCCTGCAATCTGATCCACCCTCGAATTATATGTTTCTACCTTTTTGTCGTTGGCTTCGCTCTTCTTCTTGCCAAACTCGACTCGCTTGGTCAGTTCTTCAAGCATCTTCATGATCCCGGAATTTTCCCCCGATCCGTTTTTGTTCGGTTCCGCCATGACTGGTTCGTTTTCGGGGATGACTTCCCGAGAAGGGCCGGCTTCAACCCTATTCGAAACCTGACTGCAACTTTGCAATTGAGCGATGGCTGCTTGTTGGGCTTGTAACATGTCAAATATCATTTTGACACTAATCCCGTGTCCTTCATCATTTTGAGCTGTTGAGCGGTATTCTCTTTGAACAGTGTTTGATGGGCCAGAGGTCTGATCCACATCAATCGCCATTTGACAATTAGCGTCGATTGGATTTTCATTACCGGGCATCACATTGTTGTTTCGCCCTAGGGTTCAAACTCTCCATTGACGAACTGAGGCACAAATTGTGAGTGCGACATGATTGTGTTATAACCTAAAACCAAAAGATTCTGCAAAGAACAAGCATAAAATAGTGTGTGTGACAGAAAAACTGTATCAAACGTTCACTATTATCTGTATGGGGTCAAATACGATTGCTTACATAGGGAGCACCGGTTTCGGATTTTGGCGACCGCCGTCGATTGAGGCCACCATCCGGTAAGTCAAGACCGGTACATCGAGAAGGGAAGTCCGAGATCGGATGTCATCAGGACGAAGCTCGAAGCCAAGGCGTCCGCGACGAGATTGTCGAGGCCGGTCCGGGTAAAACATCTCATGATAAACATATCAGATTTGCATAACGAAAAGACCGGAAATCTCGTGATATGTAAACATCTCGGCGGGAATCGCGGCTCAAATCAGCAAAGATGTTGAACTCATTAATTTTAGGGAATTTTTACCTTGTAAATAGGTTGTTTACCTTGTATAGATTTCTTTTCCCTTCCTATATAAATAGGCAGCCTTGTTGTAAAAAGGGACAGACAGAGGACACGATCAATATACAAAGCCTGGCATATTTTAGGTACTCCCTTTATCAATACTAATTTCATTCTTGTTCATCTTAGAAGATTCCACCACAGCTGAGTTATTCAATATTGGTGGTTTGTTTACTCTCTTACTTGTAGAATTTAGTCTTTATTCATCGTTCATTCTTTAATTGTATTAAAGCGAGTCACATATCCTTATAACCACATATAAATTTAATTGTTACTCGTAATTAAGCGTAAACAGTCACATTGTCTCAATACCCACTGCAAAAACTCGATCTTTTACCACATAACGGACACAAAATCCTTAGACATCGCGCTTACATCTTTGAACTTATTAGAACCACTATTGGGAGTCACCCTACTCTGACCTGGTCCCGAGTATTATCAAACTTCAACACTCTGTTAGCCATGAACACTCCCAAAGAAGCAACCAGATGAATTCTTTTCCTTGCACATCACATCCACAAGAAGCATAAACTCTGAATCTTCCCAAAACCTGAACATGAACCAATAAGGCGAAATATAGCACGCATTTGACAAGTTCTTCGCTCGAATTACGACTGATGTTTTCTTTTATTAGTCATAAATAATCCACAAATGCATCGATAACCAAATATCCTACAAGCAGACAACCACGCGCTCCAATCGTAGACAGTGGGCTCCCCCACTTAGATTTAAGCTACCATCACATAATGTAGAGCCCATAACGATTCCTCTTTCTCAATTACCATGATCTCGCACCGTTAACCCGTCAAATTCCTCGAAATATCTTGTTAAACTTTTCATAAACATCCTAAATTATCAGCTACAATCGCATATTCTACCTTCTGTTGGGTAGTAAGTAGAACTCCTCGTAGAAACTTTATCAAAATCATGCAACCGCTAACCTTCTCACATGAGACAAACCACCTATGGAAATTCCATGCCGACATCTTCCAACGACGCTGCACTGGGTACAACTACCACGCATTTAGTAAACATTCCTAAGCCTACGCTCTTCCTCCAACTGTACAAGTCTGTTCCGTCCACATACATCAACTGAAAGTCCGACAATACATTCCAAACTAGAAGTCGCGTCGTATCTCATAACGATAATCAAGCTCTTACACCCCTAAACACTCCAAGCAAACTTTCTTTGTCGTATTCTGCCTTCCTCAGCACAGTAGCCACCATTTGAAACAAAATCCATAAACCTAGTGACTATCCACCATGATTCCCAAATCGCTCTAAGCTTTCCTCGAGGTAAATGGCTTTCCTGCCACTCTCACTTTGATTAAACCACCTTCTTTACGAAACCTCTCGACCGCTGCTCTTCATACTTGACCTGCTAGTAATTCAACCACCACGAGACACCTCCCTCCATATCCTTCCTCACCCTTCGCTGCCCGAATGCTGCCTAAATTAAAACTCCATCTCTGTAGCACTGGAACTGATAAATTGCTACCAACTCTAAGCCTCCTCGAAGATCATCTCTTTCTCGAGCCAACAGCATTCGAAACACCAATTCGATTCTGAAACCGCTACACACCACCATCTGTGACAACCATTTCTTATACATTATTTCACCACACCATGCCCCGAAGGTAAAACGAAGAAGACCATAACACCGGCGAACCTTAGTGCATTCAAACAAGGACGATGATAAGGAATCACAATGAAAATTCCACCACTCTCGAAAATATCAAGTCTCCTTACTCCATCAACCAAAGTCTTAACATCCATAGTTCAATTGACTTTCCTCAACTGGAATTAAATGTTGAACCTCTAAATCATGCACTGAGAAATCCTTCTTTCAAGTCATTCACTGCCTCGACACATAAACAAGCATCCTACCATCACACCAACACCGTGCGATAACAACCATTAACATCATAGTTATCTGTGCATAGTCTCAAAACCATAAGAAATATAAATACTGAGCTGAAACGATGGAACATACTTCCACAAGGAGACAATAATAACATACCCGAATACGCAAGGAAAATCATTCGGTACCATGTCTGCAGTACCACTACAGCTACTTGATGTCCAAGCTATAAAGAGAGCTTCACGTCGTATAAAATTGAGTAGGAAGGAAACAAAAGCATAAGCCTTAAAAGAATCAAATCGCACGACGAGGAATCAAGAAGAGATGTGCTCCTAACAGTCCATTATCCTCTCGAAGATAAGTACAGACGTTTCCGTACCGATCAGCAAATCTCTACTGGACTTACTCATGATGCGTGAGACCTAAGTGAACCTAACGCTCTGATGCTAAGCTGTCACAATCGAAATTTCATAATAGGTCTCGTTAACGGTGATCAATCAACTTAATTACTCATTTCAATTATTTATAAAATCATAGTTCCCATTAATCAAATAGCATAAAAGCTAGTACACGTGCAAACCCATGATTTTATTTTCCAATTTCTGTATAAAACTATAATTTTTAAGGTAAAATGATAATAATTACATGAACTACAATAATGAACAACCAGTAGGAACCCCCAAAACTCGGTGTCACGAGTGCATGAGCATCTACTAAGGAGTACAATAATAATACAATAACCGTTTGGAATACAAGTAAGACGGGGAAAATAAATAACGCTGATGAAGACTCTGTATACTGCGGATTGTAACAAGGAAATGCGGCTCATCGTGAAGTCCCCTCAAAAGCTGCGCCTCTGCACCCAGAGGACCACCAGAAACATATATATACCTGCACAATAAGTGCAGCAAGTGTATCATGAGTACGTAAATCAACGCGTACCCAATAAGTATTTAGCCTAACCCCAGAGAAGTAGTGACTAGGGGTTGACATCGGCACTTACTAGTGGTCCAATCAGACAGATACAGTAGAATTAAACAGATATGAGGCAGAGTAAATAATCGAAATAAACAAGTATAAATACATGGTACAATCCTTCTCTCAACAATAAACTCATCTCTCAATTAATAGTTACCACCTCAACCTGAGCATATGTATATAAAGGACCTTACCAGATAGATCATCAGAAATAGAATTAGGAAAAACTCATAGAAACACTAGCTTTTTGTCAAATATTACGCACGATTCCATAAGAGTCTTTTATAGAAATGCCGAGGCCAACGGTCCAATCTCATCATAATGTATGCACTGCCCAGGGTCGAACGGCACGAACCATATATACATCTATTATATTGCCGAGGCGAACGACCTGCTCCCATGAGAGTGTGATACATAATCCAAACGAGGCGAACAGTCCGATCCCATCATAATGTGCATACTGCCGAGGGTCGAACAACACGAATCATAGATGTATCTATTATACTACCGAGGCGAATGGCTCGATCCTATTAGAATAAGAAGCTCTAACGGGTCCTCGACCCCACTCACGAATAAACGTGTGAGATATAAAATTTAAGGAAAGCCTTTAGAGGAAAACGCATAGCACGGGAGAAATTCGTAAGAGGAGTACAATTATTTTGCGGCTAATCATGAAGCCCGTCAAATCTCTAAAATAGCAAGTCTATAACCCTACGAAAGTCTAGTCTCAAGTCATAACGTAAAATAAAGGAATTTAATAGGCAAGGGACAACTCAAATAGTACAGTTATAGCACGACGAGAATCAATGTCTACCCGGATATAAGATGAATATTGTTGTGTATGGACTCTTGTCACCTCGTGCGTATGTAGCCCCCGCAACATGTAACACATATCAAATACATCACCTAGCGGTAGTTTTCCCCACACAGAGTTAGGCAGGAGACTTACCTCGCTCCAAAGTTTCATAGACAGCTCCAACGCCACTCTAACACCTCAAACCAATGCCCATTTCTCCAAAACTAGTAAAACAGTGTGCAAATCTATAAATATATACTCTATTAACAATTTTCAATTCCGCTCCAAATGTTGATAATGTCAACCCTCAGGTCCACGTGCCTGGATTTTAAAATTTTTTGAAGATAATCATTACCCATAACACCACGAACTCAAATACATAATTTACTCATAATTCCATGTCCAATTTCGTGGTCAAAATCCAAAAAAATCAAATCCTGGGTTTTCTACAAAAATCCCAACACTTCTACTAATTTTCATGTTTAAATCCTTATAGAATCCATGTATTTATCTTAAAATACGTAGGAATAAATTACCTTTCCATAGATGATAAAAAAATCTACCCTTGAAGCTCTCGAAAAAATGCCCAAACCAAGAGAGAAATGAGTGAAATGAGCAAAACCCCGATGTTTAAACAATCTTCCTATTCGATTTTCTGCACCTGAGGAACTCCTTGCGCTTCTGCTGCTCCACTTCTGCGGAAGCTAGCTCACAGATGCAGTTTCCCCCAAGGTGCCACCTTTTTCTGCTTTTGCGGACATTCAATCGCAGGTGCACATCTGCAGACTCCCCAGCTCGAGCACCACTCCGCACCTGCGCGCTCATGACTGCACCTGTGATCATCCAGCCCCAAACCACTTCCGCTTTTGCGCTTCTCCGCCTGCATCTATGAGCCCGCAGTTGCGGTAAATTCCTTGCACCTGCAAATCCATCCAGCCTCACTCTCTATCGATTTTGCGATGCTTGGGCCGCTTCTGCGGTGTCGCACCTAAGGCCATAACCACGCAGGTGCGATCGCACCAGAAGCCATAACACGATACGAACTTAGTCAATCCGATTCACACCCACCGGGACCCGTCCAAACATACCAATACATCCCAAAACACGATAGGAACTTAGTCAAAGCCTCAAATCATTTCAAACAACATCAAAATTACAAATCGACGGCCAAAACCTTTCTTTCAACTTTCCAACCTTGAAACCTCGTCGAACGCGTCCGAATTACACTTAAACATCCCGGAATGACGCCAAACTTTACGTGCAAGTCACAAATCACAATTCGAACCTATTCCAAGGCTCAGAACTCCAAATGGACATCGATAACATAGAAATCCACTTCAAACCAAACTTATGAAATCCTAGAACTTCCTAAATGCCAACATCCCATAATAGGCACCGAAATGCTCCTGGACCACCCGATACTGAACCCGAACACACGTCCAAGTTCCAAATCATCATAAGAACCTATTGGAACCTTTAAATCTCGATTCCAAGGTCGTTAACTCAAAAATCAAACCTTAGTCAATTCTTCAAACTTAAACTTCCGAATTTAGAATTTTCTTTCCAAATCAACTCCGAACTTCCCGAAATTCATTTCTAACCACACGTAAAAGTTATAGAACATGAAGTGAAGCTATTCAAAGCCTCAAACCGTCGAACGATGCACTAGAGCTCGAAACGACCGGTCGGGTCGTTACAAAACTTGAAGAACATCCTTGAATTCTCCCAATCCCAAACTTTCAAGATGAGAAAATCGCCAACAAAATTAATAGCAAAAAACACCCAGCTGTTCTGCCTCGTTTCTTATGCCAAACCATCCCAAAACTTGCTTTTGATGCCTCCCATGGATTCCTCGTGAAATTTCAGTCAAGTTATACTTTTGAATTGCTCTATTTGACCTTATAATAAAGGAGATATGTTAGTTTCAATATTAGGAAATAGTATAGATTTTAAATACGAATTTAATTGGAATCTCGTAATTAATCTGAAAAATCTGGTAACCCAATTCTTAGTAAAATGACCATAAATACCTCATACGATGTCGAAACTTGATGATTTCAGTTGCTATGGTTCCAAAATTACGATACGCATATAATAATTTTAGACGAAACATGAACCAAAGGCTGTTTACTCAATATGGTAATCATTATGCTCAAGTCGACGTCGAAAATCGAAAACAATCACCGAATAATCCAAACTTATCCAAAACTCATGGGAATTTAATCAAACTTTGTGGAAATATCCAAAATCATCATACAAACTTATTGGAGTAACTAAAACTCGATCCCCAGTCCATTTGCCTGAAGTCATACCATGATCCACTCTTCCAACTTAAAGCTTTTAATACGATAATCATTCTTCCAAATCAATCTCAAACGGCTCAAAAAGCCAAACCAACCACACACGCAAGTCATAATACATAATACGAAGCTACTCAAAGTCTCAAATAACTGAATGGAGCACTAAAACTCAAAATGACCAGTCGGGTCGGTACATTCTCCCCCATTTAAACTTACGTTCGTCCTTGAACGTGCCAAGAGTCATTCCAAATCCATCAAATCGCCATATACCCTCACCATACATATAGTATGGGTGATCCCACGTCACCCCAATCCATATAAGCCCGACAACACCACTTAATAGAGGATCCTTACTTTAACCTTAGTCCGTAAACCTTAAAACCCAAATCCCCAACTTCCAGAACTCATTATATAACCTGATTCTTGCAGCTATGCATCGTATAACTCTGAAAAAGCTATGTCAATACATAACCATATCTCAAGACATACCACATAACTCAAATACTTATAGCAATAACTTTCAACCGCAATAACTACTCGATAACCAATCTGAGATCGGTAACAAACCTCATATCAACTAAAACCTTGTTCCGAACCTTCGTACCTGCCAATGATGAAAGAAACATACAGAAACTCACAACCACCCATCAGATTAACAGGTCGTGGAGCTCTCTTGCCCGATAAGAACTATAGCAAGTTCTAAGCCGACTAGTGACACAATTCCTGCCAACATACATTAATCAAATCCGATGGCACTCATGTTAGGCCTAATAACCTCGCCTCATCTAGTACAATCTACTCCACCGACCTATCACACAAATCCTACTTAGAACCATATATCATGCAATATGTGGACCAACGAACAATAGCTCAAATATACCCAATGATGGAAAGAGAATGGAAATAAAGAAACCATCCCGCCAGCTCAACAGATACCACCACGAAGCGCAATGTTATCAATACACCACACAAGGGGAAACATAACACACGAAATAAACACAAAGGATCATATCCTAGCATAACACTGCAACGATGCATGACCCAATCCGACACCTGATTCAGTCTTCTCCTCAAAGGCGAATACAATTGACTTAGCTTTGGATGTCTCTTTCGCCTACGAGAACGCTGGTTATCACACCAAAAGAACCAGTTACCTTTGTTGCTATACTGACCTAACACCACCGAGCTGATGCTTTTCTTCGAACCCTCCTCGACTTTTCTACAGTTCAACACGTTCCCTTGTTAGTACAAAATGATCCTAAGACCAAGCTCGCTGCGGAATACCCTAGCACGAACCAAATCGTCCGAAAACCATCCCATGAAAATCTCAAATCTTAGTCATGTACAATTTCGGGGAATGCCTTAACACTGCATATACATCTCTAACCCAAGACTGATATGACACTTTCCCATGGAATCTAATCGTCGATAGTAGACTCCCCTACTTGGCACGAAGTCATAGGGCACAACATCTGATGATCCACATTACCAACCTTCATATGCTCGTACAACACCTATCAGATACACAAACCAGTTGTATCGCACACCTAAATAGCTGAATATCTACCAACACGTCCGTGTCCTTAGTTTGGACACCATTGGAGCATAGTTGACACCGAGCGCACACCATTATATACGAGTGGGATATAAGATATATGCTTCAAGCTGAATCAATTTCGCATGATAAGGAATGAAAGGAGTGGCTCCAATTAGTTCTGTAGCCTCTCGAAAATAAGTACAGACGTCTCCGTATCGATACGCAAGACTCTACTAAACTTGCTTATGACTCGTAACATCTATGAACCTAGAGATCTGATAAAAACTTGTCATGACCCCAATTTCCCACCTTAGGATGTCATGATGACACCTAGTCTATAAGACTATGTAAGCCTAACACATGCTGATTTAATAACATAATTGAACTATTTAATTATTTATCATAAACCATTAAATTACATACATAGCCACTAGCGGCCAATAGTTATACATTTCCCAAATCTGGTAGTACGGAGTCATAAGCACTACTAAAACAAGCTAGAATTTTTAAACACAATACTGTTTTGAATTACAATTTAACAATAGCATAATAAAGTTGTAAGATGGTGACTCCGAAGCTTGCGAATGTCAAGCAGGTATAACTTGAAGTTTCCTGTCACGCAGACACAACTCTCAACAACATAATCAAAATACCTTAATCTGCAAAACAATGTACAGAAGCGTAGGATGAATACTCCACAACGATACCCAGTAAGTATCAAGCCTAACCTCGGAAGAGTAGTGACGAGGCCATTTCAAGACAACAAGACTTAGAAACCTGTTCAAGATATGAATAAGCTAATAATGGAAAGAACATCAAAGTAAGACCAACGGCGGAAAAATTATTTTTTAATAATCAATAATGAAGTAATTGAAACATAAATGACAGCAAGTAGTAAGCGATTAACAAGGAAACAATATAATCAGAACACCGAAGAGATGTAAATGAACTCAAATAAGGAAAAAATGGATGACAACTCAAATAATCAAATAGCTCCCAACACATGGACTTACAACAAGAATTACCTCGAGTCACCGCACCTCATAAACCACAAGTCATGAACCACAATGTCCAAATATTACACATATGGCACCTCATGCCCACAATAACAATCACTTTCGCATGGCAATACCTACGAGCTACTATGTACTTTGCAACCGTGATAAATATTAATTTAGATAAACGAAAGATATATTGAGACACCATAAAACATAATAACAATCTTCAATTAGGTAAGGTGTCAAATAAAATAATGAGTTTATTTTAGAAATCAAGTAAAGTAAAATAATATATAGTTGGTACGAAATAGAGTATAAGATGGGTTTAGTTTGGAAATCAATAAAATTGAAAAAGTATCCTTTTTAAACAAAGAAAAACATAAGTTAAATTAACGAATTAAATATAGAATTTGTTAAAGAAAAAAATGGTGACAATTTAAAGTAAGGTATACATCTACAGAGTGATGACTATAATTTGAGAACTCAATTATAGTGAAAGTGCGATAACCATTTAGAATAATAAGGCATTGAGTGAGATAACGAGTTATATCTTAAGAAGCACATAGAATAAAGCATGTTAATAATTTCTTTTATTTAAACCACTATGTTATTACCAACAGCTCAACAGAATATGATATAGTGACTCCAAGAAATCAAATTCACATTGACAATCAATTCACGAAGTCATAACGGAGGTACAGATTGGCATGCTAAAGCAACACAACAAATCACATAAGATGTATGACTCACACAAGAAACCACAATCGTTCCAATACCATGACAACAATGAATAACCAAATACAATAAAAATGCGAATGATTGATTAAAAAAATGAAAAATGATCGTTCAAATCAACAAGTCGTTCCAACATGGAATGTACAATGAAAATTCCAACCGAGGTTCCGCCTTGTATTCACATTTCACAATTGCAATCAAAATCTTTCCTTATGTCACCATGTGAGCCTTACATTTAGTTTTGAAAAATATTTTTTCCCGAAATAGCTACACACATTTTAGCCACCTTATCTCACCGCGTGGCTTCAAGCGATTCCCCTACTAGCAAAGTCGCACCATTAGTACCCATATGCCACAACTTGCCACAAAGTTAACAGCACCAATATTTTCATAAGTAGCCCATGGCTCAACCGCGATGTGTAAAAGAATTTCAACAATAACAAAATGAATGAGAATGCTAAACAAAGAAAGGTATCTCAACCATTAACAACTTCGCCTCAAGGTATAACGACTATTACAACTTCAACACCAATAACTCAACAAGATGATATTCTAGAAAATAACAACTTCGATTAAAAGTGATTGAACAGTTAAGAGGGAACAAGACAATAAGAAAGGCAATAACTTCAACTAAAGAATATAAGAGAAAAATAAAAAGTAAGAGGTAGAACAAGTACTAACAATGTCAAATAGAGCATGTAAGAGTACATTAATTATGAGAGATATGACATGTTGCGAGAATTCAATTAAAGGCATGGAAAGAGTCTAGTTAATCGAAACCGGTTAAAATATCACATATCGCCCTGTATCCACTCGTCACCTTGCATACACGACTTTCACATAACACAAATATCACAATCAACCCAAATCTTAAGGGGTAGTTTCCCCTGTCCAAAGTTAGGCAAGATACTTACCTCAACTAGGCCAACTCAACCCTCTGAAATAGATTTTCCCTTAAAACTCGCCTCCACACGGCTCAAATATAACAAAAAATGACTTAATAACATCAAACAATGCAATAGAAACCAATTACAATAAATTAGTTATGATCTTTAAATTTTCCCAAAAAATGTCAACAAAAGTCAATGTCAGGCCCGCCTTGGTTTCCAAATCCAAGCTTACTCGAGCAAAGCTCGAACCAATACAAGCTCATACGAACGAAAATCGAATAAATCAAAGTCCGATAGCTCAGCAAATTCGCCAAAACATCGCTCTTGGGTGTTCATAACCCAAAAGTCCAACACACACTAGTTGGGTCCCATATCTCCCGAAATACTCCTCCAAAACTCGCTATTCAAGTATGTTGTTCTCCTAATATAGGAGAACAGAACCTCCAAAAGGAATCGAAAAATAAATGCCTCTAACTCATTTTCAATTTTTTAAATTCAGCACATTACCCTATCTCTTGATTTAAAGAATTAAATGGGTTTTCAATTAAAATCATGGATTAAAGCTTCAACTAAGGGAATGAATCAAAGGAAAATACTTAGGTTATGGTGTAGACTAACCCCATGGAAGAAACTTGAAGAACATCCTTGAATTTTCCCAATCCCAAACTTTCAAGATGAGAAAAACTCCAATAACATTAATAGCCAAAAATGGAAAAACTACAATAACATTAATAGCCAAAAATGGCCAGTTGTTCTGCCTAGTTTCTTATGCCAAACGATCACAAAACTTGCTTTTGATGCCTCTCATAGATTCCTCGTGAAATTTCAGTCAAGTTATGCTTTTGAATCGCTCCATTTGACCTTATAATGAAGGAGATATGTTGGTTTCAATATTAGGAAATAGTACAAATTTTTAAATGCGAATGCAGTTGCAATTTCGTAATTAATCTGAAAAATCTGGCAACCCAATTCTTAGTAAAATGATCATAAATTCCTCAAACGATATCGAAACTTTATGATTTCAGTTGCTATGGTTCCAAAATTACGATACGCATATAATAATTTTAGTCAAAACATGAACCAAAGGACGTTTACTCAATATGGTAATCATTATGCTCAAATCGACGTTGAAAACCGAAAACAATCACCGAAAAACCCAAACTTATCCAAAACTCATGGGAATTTAATCAAACTTTGTGGACATGTCAAAAATCATCATACAAACTTGTTGAAATAATTAAAACCAGATTCCAAGTCCGTTTACCCATAAGTCAAACCTTAGTGAACTCTTCTAACTTAAAGCTTCTAAAACAAGAATCATTCTTCCAAATCAATCGTGAACCACTCAAAAATCGAAACCAACCATACACGCAAGTCATAATACATAATATGAATTTACTCAAAGTTTTAAACCACATAATGGAATGCTAAAGTTCAAAACGACTGGTCAGGTCGTTACATGATCTCTCTAATCGAATCAAACAACCGATTAGTATTCCTCAAACCATGTGTAAACCATCAAAAAGGAACATGAGAGGGTGACCCTAGCGGGGATGGATCCATATGCACAAGTTGCACGGCATAGTCACGTGCCATAAATATCTACTGCACGGCATAGTCACGTGCTAATAATCACAATCTACCATCATGGTCACATGCTCAATGCGGCGTGGTCACAAGCTAAATAACACGATCCGCACGGCGTGGTGACGTGTTGCCAGTCAAATCCATATCACGAAAAAGGAAAATATACAAGAATATATGTATGTGATCAATGAATATCAAATTTTATACTCATGGACTATTATACGTGACATACTAGGGTGTATGCATGCGCAAAGTGTGGTATTATAGCTCAAATTGGGCAATTGCCTCACAAAAGTAGCAATTATCAGGTTCAATCAGGAGATTACCCTCTATGTAACCTCAAACATGGCTCAAATAGCTCACAATAGGGGCACAAAATAAAAGAACCATCACAATATGAAACTTAGAAATCAATCTAAGACATATCATGGTATAAACACTGCCCGAGCATGAAAAATATCCCTGTGCACGCGCATGGGCTCAACCCCACACCTGTGCGCCACCCATAGCACATAGCTACCACAAATAACTCAGGCAACTAGTGCCTTACAAATAAGCTTGGGCACCTTAACCAAGTTAGGTAAGATACTTACTTCAAAAGCAAGCTAAATCAGTACTTTGAGAAGCCATTCCGGCGTGAATCAACCTCCGGACAGCTCGAATCTAGCCAAAATAACTTAATATCATCAAAAAAAGCCATAAGAAATAATTCCAAATATCATATCTAAGATTTTGAATCAATTATGTAACGTCAACAAAAAAGTCAACCCTAGGACCGCACCCCGAAACCTGACAAAACTCACAATTTCCGAACAACTATTCGAATACGAGTCCGAATATATGTGTTTCATGAATTTCCAACCTCAAATTGACCCTCAAATCATCAATTCTCACACTCCAAACTCATAGTCCAAAAAACAGACAAATTCCACCTTTAATTCATATAAATTTGGTGTAATAATCTATGAATAATTTTTATCTAACACCAAAATCAAGTAAGAATTAATTGCCCCTTCAATTGTGATGAAAAGCCATTAGAAAAGCACCTCCAACTGAGCTCCACAACTCTAAAAACAAGAAAATAACCAAACCCTTTGGTATTAATAGTTTGCCAAGTTAATTCGCATTTGCGGTCCACAGTGTCGCATCTACGATAAATATGCGACAAATCCACGGTAGATGCGGAAGCCACTTAACCTCCCGACCATCCGCTTCTACAACAGCTCCTGCGCACCTACGCTCCACAGTCCGCACTTGTAGACCCATTCATTCCAGGCAAGCACTGCATCTGCGGCCACTGCAGTCTCGCACCTGTAGCCAGACCCATCACAGGTGCGAAAATAGCATAACTCAGTAATTCTGCAACAAAGCCAACATAGTCCAAAATAATCCGAAATCAATCTGAAACACACTCGAGCCCCTCGGAACTCCGTCCAAAAATACGAACCAACCACAAAGCACAAACAATATCAAAACTACGAATCACACCTCAATTCAATTCTAAGGAATTAATCAAATTTCCCAAATTCAAAACTTACGCCGAACATTCCTAAACATCTCGGAATGACCTCAAATTTTTCATGCAAGTCTCAAATGACACAACGGACCTATTCCAACTCTCGGAACAAAAATCCAAAATCGACATCCACAAAGTCAACTATCGGTAAAACCTATCAACCTTCCAAACCTTCAACTTATCGACTCCCTTCAACCTTTCAAACATCTACAGGAATTAGCTTATCGACTCCCTTTTTTTTAAACCTTCGTCTAAAAGCACCGAATTGACCTATAGATATCAAATATAAATACGGACATGCGTATAAGCCCAAAATCAATTTACAAACCTATTGGACTCTTTAAAATACCATTCTAGAGGCATCCACACAAAAGTCAAACTCCGATCAACTCTTACCGCTTAAGCAGCCAACCAAGGGACTAAGTGACCCATTTCAATCCAAAACTTCTCCAAAACTAAACCAACCATTCCCGCAAGTCACATATCCATAAGTACACATATGTAAAGCCTCAAATAAGGGAAAAAAGCCTAAAATACTCAAAATGACCCGCTGAGTCGTTACATTCTCCTCCTCTTAAATAAACATTCATCCTCGAACGAGTCTAGATTAATACCTGGAATCTCAAAAATACGAGGATATTTTCTTTGCATCTCCTGCTCGATTGACCTCTCCACTGATCCTTCTGCGGTGCTATATTCTTTGACGTTCATTTTCGAGCCTACTGATCTAAAATGGCAACCGGCTCCACATCTTAAGTCTAATCCTCACCCAACTACAATTTGTTGAAGTCCAAAACATGTGACGGATTCCCATAATACTTTTGGAGTATGGAAACATCAAGTACTAGGTGAACTCCCGATAGACTAGGTTGCAAGTCATGTTTGTAGGCCACCTCCCCCCCTCTCAAGCATCTCAAAAAGACCAATATACCTAGGGCTCCACTTGACCTTCCTCCCGAACATCATCACACCCTTCATGGGCGAAAATCTGAGTAAAAAATCATGGACCAAGTTTTGTGCCTCGATTATGCTGTATGAAGCCGCTCCTGAATCATCTTCACCTTTTCTAAAGAATCATGGACCAAGTTAGTTCCCAAAAACATAGCCTCCCCAGGCTCTAACCAACCAATCGGAGAACGACATCACCTGTCATACAGAGCAATCTGGATACTCGACTAATAGTTATTGTTATAGGTGAACTCTGCTAACATTAGAAATTGATCCCTTCATCCTCCGAAATCAACAACACAAACTCATAACATGTCCTCCAAAATTAGAATTGTGCGCTCAGACTGCCCATCCGTATAGGGATAAAATGCAATACTCAGCTCGACTTGTGTGCTCAACTCACGTTGCACTGCTCTCCAAAAATGCGATGTAAATTGTGTACCTCGATCCAAGATAATAGACACTAGCACACCATGAAGCCGAACAATCTCTCGAATGTATATCTGAGCCAGCTGCTCTGAAGAGTAGCTAGTCATGATTGGAATGATCTGTGCAGACTTGGTCAGTCTGTCCACAATGACCCACACTGCATCGAATCTCCTCAAGGTTCGTGGAAGCCCAACTACAAAATTTATAATGACACGCTCCTACTTCCACTTAGGAATATCAAGCCTCTTAAGCAAACCACCGGGTCTCTATTGCTCATACTTAACTTTTTGACAGTTCAAATACAGAGCAACATACTCAACAATATCCTTCTTTATCCTTTGCCACCAATAGTGCTGCTTCAAATCATGTTCGTGCCCTTCAATGAATGGAATACATTGAACTACAGGCCTCCTCAAGAATCACTCTCGTAACCCATCCATATTTGGAACACAAATCCGGACCTGAAGCCCCAATACCCCATTATCTCCAATGATCACCTCCTTAGCATCACCATGCTGCACCATGTCCCTTAAGACAAGCAAATGGGGATCATCACACAAACGCGCCTTAATGCGCTCAAACAAGGACGACCGAGGTACAACACAAGAAAGTACCCTACTGGACTCTAAAATATCTAACCTCACAAACCGATTGGCCAATGCTTGAAAATCTAATGTTAACTGTCTCTCCCAAACTGGAATACAAGTAAGACTCCCCATGCTCTCAGCCTTCCTACTTAAAGCATTAGCAACTACATTGACCTTTTCTGGATGATAAAGAATAGTGATATCATAGTCATTTAGTAGCTATAACCACTTATATTGCCTCAAGTTCATATCCTTTTTCCTGAATAAGTGCTGGAGAATCCTGTGATATGTGAACCCCTCACAAGACACGCTGCAAAGATAATGCTTTCAAATCTTGAGCGTGCGAATAATGGCCGCTAACTCAAAATTATGTACTTGGTAGTTATTCTCATAGGGCTTCAACTGATGCAAAGAAGAAGGAACCACTCTACCCCTTTACATCAACACACATCCAATGCCGATCGGTGAAGCATCACGATAGACTGTATAAGAACCCGATCCTGAATGCAAAACCAGAACTGGAGCTATACAGTCAAGACAGTCTTGAGCTTTTGAAAGCTCTCCTCACACTCATCAGACCACAGGGATGGGGCACCCTTTTGTGTCAATCTAGATAATGGGGTTGCTATAGATGAAAACCCCTCCACAAAACGACAATAATACCCAGCCAACCCAAGGAAACTCCGGATCTCAGTAGCAGAAGACGGTCTAGACTAACTTTGAACTGCCTCAATCTTCTCTGTCTCCACCTTAATCCCCTTATTGGACAGCACGTGGCCCAAGAATGCCACTATGTCTAGTCAAAACATGCATTTAGAGAATTTAGCATATAGCTTCTTATCCCTCAAAGTCCGGAGCACGATCCTCATGTGTTGCTCATACTGCTTATGGCTGTGAAAATACACCGATATTTCATCAATAAAAACTATGATGAAGGAATCAAGATAGGGCTGAAATACGCTGTTCATCAAGTGCATAAAAGTTGTTGCAGCATTGGTCAGCCTAAAAGATATCACCAGAATCTCATAGTGACCATAGTGGGTCCTAAAAGCCGTTTCCAAAATATCTAAAGCCCGGATCTTCAACTGATGGTACCCTGATCTCAACTCAATCTTTGAGAATACCATAGCACCCTTAATCTGATCAAACAAATAATCAATACGCGGTAATGGGTAGTTGTACTTGGTAGTAACCTTGTTCAACTACTTGCAGTCAATGCACATCCTCATATAACATTATATCATGTTCTCAAATAGTACCGGTGCACCCCAATCTGACACACTATGCCCAATGAAACCCTTATCAAGCAACTCCTATAACTGTTCCTTCAACTCCTTAAACTCTACTGGTGCCATGTGATTCAGTGGAATAAAGGTGGACTGAGTGGCCGGCACCAAATAAATACAAAAGTCAATATCCCTTTTGGGTGGCCTGCCCGACATATCTGCAGTAAACACATATGGGAACTCCCTCACTAACTGGAACTGACTCAACAGTAAAAATATTAGCACCAACATCCCTCACAAAGGCCAAATACACCAAACAACCCTTCTCAACCATCTGTTTAGCCATCAAATATGAAATCATTTTATTGGAAGTGTGACTAAGAGAACCTCTCCACTCCAACCTAGGCAATCCCAGCATCGCCAATGTCACGGTCTTGGTGTGACAATCAAGAATAACAAGGTACGGAGATAGCCAATCCATACCCAAAATCACCTCAAAATCAATCATACTGAGCAATAAAAAATTGACTCTAGTCTCATAACCCCCAATAGGAACCATATAAGGCTGATATACATGATCCACCACAATAGATTTACTCATCGTTGCAGATACATGAACATGCATATCTAAAGAATCACGAGGCATATCCAAATAACAAGTAGAATAGGATGGCACATAAGAGTAAGTGGAATCAGGGTCAAATAATACTAATGCATCCTTGTGGAACACTAAAAAATACATGTGATCACGGCGTAGGAAGTAACTGTCTCTGGCCTTGAGGGAAATGCATAGCAACGGGCCTGGCCACTCCCTGACCTCCCTCCCTCTCTAGGGCGACCTCAAACTGACTGAGCCCTACTTCTAGGTGGCTGTGCGGGTGTTGCAGCTACTGGTGCTACAATCATAAGTTGCGAGCACTACTATGGGACTCTACATAGAGATGTGGGATAATCAATCTTGAGATGACTCATGTTTCCGCATTCTAAACGACACCTCCTATAAGGCTTCTGACCTTGATTACTACCTGTGGAACCCTAAGCATATGGAACACTGTAATTATGCAAATCAACCCCCGGCCCGCAGCTTGGAACATGGCAAAACTCATAATTTTAGAATGCCGATTCCAGTACGAGTCCCAATATACGTGTTTCATCCAATTCCATCCTCAAATCGACCCTCAAATCGTCATTTCATTCTCCAAACTCATAGTCCAAACTCGCCCCCCCCCCCCAAATCCCACCTTTAATTCATATAAATTAGGTTTAATATTCCATATCAAACACCAAAATCAAGTACGGATTACTTACCCTTCAATTTTGATTAAATCCCTCCTAAAATCGCCTCAAATCGAGCTCCACAACTCAAAAAAATGAAAAACTAACCAAACCCTTTCATATTAATATTCTACCTAGTTAATCCGCATTTGCGATCCATAATGTCACATTTGCAACAACGTATCTGCTAAAATCTGTCGTAGATGCGGAATCCACTTAACATCCCGACCATCTGCTTCTGCGGGCACCAAGCCACATTTGCAGCTTCGCTTTTACGCAGCTCCACCGCACCTGACGTAGTCGTTCCAACAAAGCACCACATCTGCGACCACCCTTCCCGCTTATGCGTCTCGCACATGCCCCAGACCCATCAGGGGTGCAAAAATAGAAGAACTCAACAATTCTTCAACAAAGCCTACATAGTCCAAAATTATCAGGAACATGCCCAAGCCCCTCGGGGCCCCGTCCAAACATATCAACCAATTCCAAAACATAACAAAGACCTACTCGAGGCCTCAACTAATACAAAATAAAATCAAAACTATGAATCTCACCTCAATTCAAGTCTAAGGAACTAATTTGAACTTCCAAAATTAAAAACTTACGACGAACATGCATAAACAACTCGGAATCACCTCAATTTTGCATGCATGTCCCATATGACACAAGTTACCTATTCCAACTCCCGGAATAGAAATCCAACTCCCATATCCACAAAGTCAACTCTCGGTCAAACCTATCAACCTTCCAAACCTTTAACATTCCAACTTTAGCGAAAAAAACCACCGAATCAAACTACATACCTCCAAAATCAAAATTCGCACATATGCCTATGTCAAAAAAAGTCATACGAACCTATTGGAATCATCAAAATACCATTTCGGAGTCGTCTAAACAAAATTCAAACTTTGATCAACTCTTACCACTGTAACGACCCGATTGGTCATTTCGAACAATTGCATTCGATTCAGCAGTTTGAGGTCATGAGTAACTTCACATAGTATATTACGACTTGCAGGCATCATTTTCTCGGGCTTTTGATTGGCTCAGAAATGATTTTAAGGATTGATTCTCATTTGAGAACTCGAAGTTTAAGGAATTGACCAAGGTTTGACCTTTGAGTTTTGACCTTGGATCAGAGTTTTGGTGGTTTAGGTAGGTCGGGATGATGTTTTAGGAGTCGGGCGCGTGCCCCGATTTGTATTTGGATGTTTCTAGAGGGTTTTGGCATCATTTGGCGGAAGTTGGCAATTTAAAGGTTTTGAATTTTCCTAAGTTTGACCCTGGTTTGACAATAAGGCTATTGTGTTCGAATTTTTATTTCGAGACTCGGAATAGGTCCGTTTCAGATTTTAGAAGCTCTTGAAGTTCATTGTGATTCTCATGCATTTTAGCATCCGGTTCGTGCTTCTAGAGGTTATTTTGGTGTTTCGATCACGCGAGCGAGGTCGTGTAATATATTTTGACTAGTGTGGGTGTTTGGTTTTCGGGGGCTCAGGTGAGTTTCAGATTAGTTTCGGATTTGATTTTGCTCAATTTTCTGTGCTGGTTCTGGTTCCATCTCATTCGCGATGTTTTTGTCACAAATGCAGCTATTGCATTTGCGAAGCAGCCCTCGCATTTGAGAAACTGGGCTGCTAGGGAAGAGTTTGCATTTGCAAAGAAATTCCTCACATTTTGCGCATGTGGGTTGTTCGCTTTTGTGAAGATTTCTGTCGCTTTTGCGATGGCATCTATCTTCGCATTTGCAATATTTTGGTCACAAATCCGACTTTAGCGGAACTCCTCTTGCTTCGCTTTTGCGATGCCTTGTCCGCTTTTGCGGGGTTCAAAATTGTCGCAAATGCAACATCTGCAATCTGCATACCAAACCATTGGTTAAGTGCCTCTAACTCATTTTCAATTATATTTTACGATTATACATTAGATTTAACATCAAATTCATGAGAATCTAATGGAAAATTCTGGGGATTTTGTCAAAGTTTTGAAAAATAAAAATTTTGGGATTTAAGAGTCAAATTGGACTCGGATATGAAAATAAAACACGTATATGGACTCGTGGGGCTATGGGTAGTCAAGACCTACCCTTGGACCCCGATTTTGACCGTGCGGGCCTGGGGTGGACGTTTTGTTGACTTTTTAGAAATTGTACAACATGCCTACTTTATGCGACTCTTTAGTTAACTCTCATTGTTTCATTCGGTACCATACTATATTTAATAGTCATCATATTCCACTTTAATCGATTTGTCAACTTAATCTCCTTACCTTATCTGATGTTTCTACTTTACATGAAAGGAATTCCTATTATGTTTTAATTAATAAATTCTTTATTCAAATCAGTAGCTTATCTGATGCCTTATTTTTATTTATAAATATTATTCTCTTCACCTAAATGTTTCCAAAATAAACTCATTTCGAAATGATTTCTGTTTGGTTCAAAAATTGCAATTTTACTTTATTATATATGAATAGATCCCTCGAATATTATTCATAGCATTTGACACAGATACTATATACCTGGTAGCACGTGGATTTTGCCGGTGATATGGAAAATGTGGGCGCAAGGTGCCATATGTGTTAAATGTTTGGAAGTTGTGATTTATGATTGGAGATTACGAGAAGTGGGATTGTTGAAATTTGCGTATTAGGAATGATTTGATTGGTTGAGTTGTCATCGTTTTCCCTACTTAAACACATTCATACTTCATACGTACCGTGACTATGTTGTTGCTTAATTACTTGGGTATTTCTCATTGCCTTATCTTCATTGTTGATTGTAATTTGAATACTTTTTGTTATATGCCTTACATTGATATTCCTTCCTTGTTAGCTTTATGTCATATACTGCACAGGGTTTCATGTCCGGTAGGTGTCTTGACCTGGCCTCGTCACTACTCTACCAAGGTTAGGCTTGATACTGGGTACCACTGTGGTGTACTTATGCTACGCTTCTGCACATTTTTTTGTAGAACCAAGTACTACGGATCGAGTTGGTTCTGAGACTTATGCCTGTGCAGCCGGAGACTTCAAGGTACACCTGCTGGACATTCGTAGGCTCCGAAGTCACTTTCGGTTGTATTTGGTTTCCAATGTTTCACATTATTTCGGGAAAGTGATGTATTGTTATTTCTAGTGACTTTTAGAAAAGTTTATAATTGGTACTACCGGTTTTGGGATACTGTATCATGTTGAGATTATTGGCTTATATCAAAATTTTCAGTTGATGTTTAATAGCTATTTAGTAGAATTTGTTATCATTTCTTTAGGTGTTAGGCTTACCTAGTTTTAGCGACTAGGTGCCATCACGACATCCTACGGAGGGAAATTGGGGTCGTGATAGGTTGGTATCAGTGCTCTAGGTTCATACGTGCTACGGGTCATAAGCGAGTTTAGTAGAGTCTTGCATATCGGTACAAAGATGTCTGTACTTATCTTTCAAAGGCTATGGAACTATTAGGAAATTCCACTTCTTTCATTCCTTATCGTGAGGTATTGATTAAGCTTGAAGCATATATTTGTATTCCTTTGCATCCACTCATGTATGATATTGCGCACTCGGTATTAGCTATGCTCCAATGGTTCGAGATACTGCGAATGGGCTACGAGGGAGCCAGGGATGCTCAAACATTGTCTTAACGTATCGTCCAGACTGAGGATGCAGAGGTATTGAGAGACTACTCAGTTGTTCACGTGGGGGTGCAGTGGGTTCTGGTATCAGGTTCATAAGTACGAGCTTGGGAAGGTTTAATTGGTTGCCTAGTCTTCACAATCGTGGTAAGGTTACGAGGTGGATGTTGATTTGAGGAGAGTTGGTGGTATTAGAGACTATGTGGTTTGTATGGGATTTCTACTCGGTGAAAGGTACATATTATCATTCAAGGCACTAGAAGAATCGAGTTTGACTGTCACGAGGATAGGCATGCACTTAGTAGATGACTTGGGGTATCTCATGACTGGTGTTGTAGAAGCTGTGAAGGTTGGTTTTTGTGGATCATCGAATGTTGTTTCCTATTGCTTCGCGCCAAGTGGGGGAGTCTACTATCGACGATCAGATTGCAGGGTCGAGTGTTATATCAGTTTTGGTCTGAGGTGTGTATACATATGGTATTGAAAGGTTCCCCAAAATTTGTAACAATTAAGATCTGCATGGGATGATGTTAGGACTAGCAGTATTTTTGTGTCATTAATGAATCTACATTTCAGTTTCGGAAAGGTTAGAGAAGTGAGTTTCGATTCACAGAAGGTCTATTCAGTGTGGGCATCTCGGTTGCGACATTATGGGGTGGTTAAGAGGAAATACAAGGGTTTGGGGCTTCTGAACTACATGGTTCATGCTAGGGTCTTTTGGATTGAGCTTTGATTTTTAGATCGTTGTGTGCTGACAGGGAGGAACAACGCTGAAGTAAAGCCGAGGAGCATCTGAAGAAGTGGGTCTACGTGGTGGTGTTAGGCCAGCATGGCAATATAGGTATTGGTTCTTTTAGGGTGTTAATTCTCTATCGGTGTTTGTGGCAGTACTCTTAGGTGAGACGATTTGCATGACTTGGTTGAGTTGGAAGGATTCGGTCATGATGGCTTAGTTATGTGTGGACGGGTCTCGGAGAGTTCTCAATGGTGTCGACCACAGTTTGAGTTGGCTGTCTCCTCCGGACATAAGGAATATGTTGTGCATTATGGTTTTTCCTGGATTGATATCAGAAGTTAATAAAATGTTGAAATTATTGGATATCGCATGTGAAGAGCGTGCATTTGAGGAAAATCACTATGTGATTTGGGTTGCGGATGCTTGGCTAGTGGTACGGTGATTGCCGGGTTTTGGGGCTCTTAACGTTCAGGGTTTGCTACGCGGTGTGGAAGATATATGTGGGTGTTTTCATAAGATAATGAAGTGTGATTGATGCATTAGCCATTTGAGTAGCGTAGTTGAGATCAGGTATGGAAATTCTAGTATTCATTAGGTTTCGGGACTGGATGTCCTTGTACGCGGACTATTCCTTGATTGCGGATTGTGAAGAAATGTTGGGAATAGGATAAGTAATGGTGTATGTTATGGATAGATTGCTATAGACTAATGGAAGGATATTTACATGCTTGGGAATGATTGGAATGGGCTATTTGAAAGCCTAATGAGAATGTGTATTTTATATCTGATCAGGTTTGGGTACTCTTGTGAAGTTGATATCACGATTATGTTACCGGGCACAATGGATATTATTTGTGCCCCGGTCTATGTTCCGTGCTCCTCTCTTATGCTATGATGGGTGATGTTCCGGGGAATTTCGGCACATTTTGATACTACTTGCTTAGATTTTAACTTGTTTTACGTGCAAATTCAATCGATACTTATGTAATTTTAGTGTATTTGTAGTACATCAAGTGTAAGGACCTAAGAACCTGGAAAAGAGCTCAAAAAGCCAACTGAAGACAAGAAAAGCAGGCAAATGTGAATATGCGGTCGCAAACAGCACATGCGAACCGCATACTTCACAATCAAATCGCAAATGAGGACATAACTCTGGGCACTTTTTCATGTTAAGAATGCGATCGCATGCTCGCACATGCGACCGCATAACAAAGATGCGTACCGCAAACTCGCACTTGGGAATCGCAGATGCAAGCAGAGTTTTGGGTGAAAGTCAGGGTAAAGAATGCGATCTCATCTGCGATCGCATAATCGATATGCGCACCGCAAACCCAACCGCAAATCAACTATGCAGTTTACAGGTTGGTGGATTTGCGATGCCGAAGGTGTCCGTATTTCTTCAATGCGAACCGCGAATCTGGAATGCAACGAAGGCAAAATCCTTGGGTTAAATATCCGACAGACGTAGAAGATTTGCGGACCACATTTCTATTTTGCAACATAAATGCGGTCCGCATTATTGACATTAGGGGCAAATTAGTCCGAACTTTGCCTCGATTTTTGGGCCTTTATAAATGGGTTTAATAGGGTTTTGTGGGGGACGTCTTGTCAGAATTGAGAGCAACAAGTACAAGGCTTAAACTATTTTGAATTCTTGGAAGCTTTTTGGATCAATAACCTTATACTTTTTAAGACTATGACAATTACTATTCTTTCACATTCAATTTTTAGCATTAGTAACTAATTCCAAACGCTAAGGTTGTGAACCCTAGATGGGCATGATGTTATTGGGATTTTGATATTGAATATAGTTTCAACGGATGATTGATATTTATTTACTTCTTATTCTTCAAATAATTGTTGGTGGTTGCAAACATTAACAAACGCCATTTAATTCTATCTTTGTTTGGGAAAGTGGGGTAGAATTTTGGTAGAAGTAGATAACAAAGACTCAAGGCTTTAAACCTTGTTTAATAAAATCGCTTAGGAATAAGTGGGTTTTAATTTGGCATTAATTGATTGTTCTTAATCACAACTCTTTTGTATTTGGGAAAATCATAAATAGGACATATTATCCAACTATTGAAAAATATTGGGTAGTAAATTAGGCATAAATTGCATATCAAGAAAGTCTTCCGTTGGAAATATACAATATTAATCCCAATAGAATTATACTACATTAAGGGGGGACACAACCTTGGTTTCTTTAAATCATATTATTTACCTTCATAATATTGCAATTAGTCTTCATTTAAACTTACATTCAATACATCTTTCGGTTACGATTACTTGATAGAATTACGGCTTCGTTGAGTACTACACTAATTAAGTAAATGTTTCACACCTATTTCCTGTGGGATTCGACCCCAACCTTGTTGGGTTATTATATTTGACACCGACCGCTTACACTGTCTATTAAGGTGTAATTTGAGCTTATCAAATTTTGGCGCCGTTGCCGGAGAATACGGTTTTAAAATTAATAATTAGTGTATATTTACTGTACGTCTGATTCTATTCTATCACACTTTGTTTGTTTTGTTTGGTGCTGACAGGAGAACATGTCGGACTATGGTGATGATGTGGAGTTGGACGCGGAAGGAAATCCTTTTGCAGACATTGAAGAGTATATTGAGGATACAAATGCTATTGTACCTCCTGCTATTGGTGCTGCTACCTTCAAAGTGGAACACGGATTAATTCTGATGCTGAAAGCGGAGGGATTTTTCAGGAATTCCACAGATGACGACCCAACACAACACCTCAGAAATTTCTTGGGCGTATGTGCAATGCACAAGCAGAATAATGTCTCCGACGATGCCCTGAGGTTGATATGCTTTAAGTATTCTCTAGCTGGGGATGCAAGGAACTGGCTCCAGAATCTTCCTCCAAATTCTATACATTCATGGCCCGAACTTGTCCGAGCTTTCTTGTTGAAATGGTCCACAAAGCAAGAAGTCAGAGCTCAGGGATAAGATCTTTTTCTTCAAGCAACTACCAGGCGAACAACTACATGAAGCGTGGGATCGCTTTAAACTATACTTGGTGAGGTCCCCAAACCATGGTTTTCCAGATTCCATTTTGTTGGAAATATTTTATATGAGTTTGGATCCTATGAACCAATCAATAGCAAAGAATGCAGCTGCTGGACATTTTATGGACAAATCTTTTGCTAGGGTGACTCAAATATTAGATAAAATGGCAAAGCATAACCAAGCTTGGCATTCCGAGGACTCCATAGGCGGAATTGCAATTGGCTTTCCTTCTTTGAAAAACTTGATCAAGTAAAATCAAGAGCGAGACCAAGTAATTGCAGAACTTGCTACGAATGTCAATGTGTTGACAAAGCTTTTCACGGAAAATCAGAAGAAGAAAGTGAATGTGGTTGAGAATGTGCAGACGGTACCAAATGAAGATTATGAGGAGGCAAACTATGTCAATAACTCCAAGGAGGGTACCAAAGGCAGCACTACCAAGGTCAAGGCTCTCAGAATCAGTAGAGACCAAACCCGCAAGGGCAAGGTCACCACCAATGGCGAAACGACCAAGGTGGTTCTAACCAAGGAAACTGGAACAACAACAACAACTTTTCAAATCGAAGTTCCAATCCTTACATTCCCCCAAAGGGTCAGTACTCGAATCAAGGTTCCTCTAGTGAGTCTAAATTGGAGAGCACGCTTGAAAGGATACTACAAAACCAAGAAAAGTCTGATAATTCCATGACGAACATGACTGAGTTGGTTGGCTCTCACACTGCGGCGATTCAAAAATTGGAATTGCAAATGAGAGATCTTTCTCATGAGCAACATCCACAGTAGAAGGGAACATTCCTAGTGATACAATTGCAAATCTAAAGGGAAGTGGGAGTGGCCCAACCTCCCATATCATGGCTATCACTACCAGGAGTGAGAAGATACTATAAGGAAATGAGCAAGCAGTTGATGTGGAAGAACTTGAAAAAAGAGTCGAGGTTGAAGAGCCCAATGTTGCTGAAGTGGAGAAAACACCAGAGGTTGTGCAAATCCGAGATGAGACCCGAGAAGGGATGAAGGAAAAAGCAGAAGAAACATCAAACATTCTTCCGCCGATTCCTAGACCCCCTCCTCCTTTCCCTCAGAGACTTGCAAGAAGAGTCGATGATAGCAAGTTTGAGAAGTTCTATGACATTCTCAAGCAATTATCAGTGAACATACCGTTCTTGGAGGCTTTTCAAGAAATGCCCGCTTTTGCTAAGTATTTAAAAGATTTGATCACAAAGAAGAGAACCACCAAGAATGAGGTGGTGAATCAGACTCACCGGGTTAGCTCTATTATTGCTACAAATCCTATTCAGAAGAAAGAGGACCCAGGAGCATTTACTATTCCGTGTACTATTGGGGTGCGTGATTTTGCTATGGCACTTTGTGATAATGGAGCCAGCATAAATTTAATGCCGCTTGCCATCTACAAACAAGCGGGATTAGGAATGCCAAGGCCGACAAGCATGAGGTTGCAAATGGCTGACCGTTCAATCAAGAGACCCGTTGGAATTGTTGATGATGTAATTGTAAAAGTTAGGAAGTTTCATATACCAGCTTCGTAATTCTTGATTGTGCTGTTGACAAAGAAATCCCTATTATCTTGGGGAGACCATTTCTAGCCACTGGAAGAGCCCTTATGGATTCGAAACGTAATGAAATTAAATTCCGAGTGAACAAGGAAGAAGTTACATTCCAAGCTAGTAAGGGTATGAAGCTGCCAAATGAGTACCAGAGCATTTCAGTGATTGGTATTGTTGATGAAGTAGATGATGCTGTTGAGATGAAGATGGAAGAACACTGCCTAGGTGAAGCATTGGCAGCTATCTTGGTAAACTTCGATGGTGATGATATGGATGGCTTTATGGAGTCGATGAATGCATTGGAGGGGCGTGGTTCTTACTCGTATACTCCACCAAAGCTTTCCCTTGATTTGGAGAATAGAGCTACACCTCCTTCAAAGCCGTCTATTATTGAGCCACCGCAACTAGAGCTAAACCACTTCCTCCGCACTAGAGGTATAAATTTCTTGGCTTAAATAATACTTTACCAGTAATTGTTCCTTCTTTGTTGAATGATGTACAGGTGGAACAGTTGCTGAATGTTTTGAAGGAGCATAGACAAGCCATTGGTTGGACAATTGCTGACATTCGGGGGATCCCTACTGGAATTTGTGAGCATGAGATTCAATTAGAAAGTGGGACCAAACCGAGTATGGAACATCAGTGACGGTTGAACCCGTCAATGCAGGAAGTAGTTAAGAAGGAAATAATCAAATGGTTGGATGCTGGGTAGTTTACCCAATTGCTGATAGTTCATGGGTGAGCCCGGTGCAATGCGTGCCGAAGAAGGGAGGCATGACTGTGATAAAAATGAGAAAACGAGCTTATCCCAACAAGAACCATAATCGGATGGAGGGTGTGCATGGACTATAGGAAACTAAATAGTGCCACATGCAAGGACCATTTCCCTATGCCTTTTATTGATCAAATGCTTGATCGGCTAGCGGGAAAGTCCTTTTATTGTTTTCTTGATGGATACTCCGGTTATAATCAGATCAACATAGCTTTGGAGGACCAGGAGAAGACAACATTCACATGCCCATATGGAACATTTGCTTTTAACCGGATGCCATTCGGCCTATGCAACGCTCCGGCTACCTTCCAGAGAAGCATGATGTCTATCTTATCCGATATGGTAGAGGACTTTCTTGAGGTTTTTATGGATGATTTTTCGGTAGTAGGTGAGACTTTTGAGCATTGCCTGAGTAATCTCAAACAAGTGCTCAAGTGATGTGAAGAGACAAACCTTGTGCTAAATTGGGGAAAATGCCACTTCATGGTGGATGAAGGTATTGTTCTGGGACATAAAATCTCAAGGCGTGGCATAGAGGTAGACAAAGCTAAGATAGAAATCATCTCTAAGCTCCCTCCACCCACGTCTGTCAAAGGTGTTCGTAGTTTTTTGGGGCATGCCGAATTCTATAGGCGTTTCATTAAGGATTTCTCAAAGATTGCAAATCCTATGTGTAAACTCCTTGAGAAGGATGCCAAGTTCGTTTTCGATGAGAAATGCATCAAAGCTTTTGAGGAATTGAATGAAAAGCTCACCACAACACCCATTATTGTCACATCTGATTGGTCACTTCCTTTCGAACTTATGTGTGACATCAGTGGTGTAGCTATTGGAGTGATGCTGGGCCAACGACACAATAAAGTTCCTCACCCAATCTACTATGCTAGCAAAACACTTAATGGGGCGCAGATGAAATACACAGTAACTGAGCAAGAACTGTTGGCCATTGTTTATGCTTTTGAGAAGTTCCATGCATATCTGCTGGGCTCCAAAGTAATCGTGTACACCGATCATGCAGCTCTCCGCTATCTAATGGCGAAGAAAGACTGATTCGATGGGTGTCTTTGCTGCAAGAATTCGATTTTGAAGTGATGGATCGGAAAGGAACTCAAAACCAAGGGGCATATCACTTGTCCAGAATTGAAGAAGCGGGGAGACAAAAAGGAGAGCTGGAAATCAATGATGCAATTTCCAAATGAACAAGTACTGGCTTTATCCAATACCTTTGCACCTTGGTATGCCGACATCGCTAACTACATAGTCAGCGACCTTATTCCGGAAGGGTTGGAGTCTTACCAAAAGAAGAAGTTCTTGAGGGATTGCCGGAACTATTACTGGGAAGAACCCTTCTTGTTCCGTTTCTGTGCGGACAACATCATCAGGAGATGCGTACCAGAAGAAGAAATGCTGCAAATTCTAAAAGCTTGTCATGACTCTCCGGTTAGGGGTCATCATGGGGGAAATAGAACGGCAGCAAAGATTTTGAAATGTGGTTACTACTGGCCGTCCATTTATCAGGATGCTAATCAGTTGGTCAAGTCTTGTGACCAATGCCAAAGGCAGGGCCCAATCTCTAAGAGGCATGAGACGCCGATGAACTTTGTGATGGAAATTGAACTATTCAACGTTTGGGGTGTTGACTTCATGGGCCCTTTTATAAGCTCATGTGGGATGAAGTATATCTTAGTGGCCGTGGACTATGTGTCCAAATGGGTTGAAGCCATTGCTTTACCAAACAATGAGGCTCGGAGTGTGACCGCGTTTCTAAAAAAGAACATTGTTACCCGGTTTGGCACTCCAAGAGCCATCCTCAGTGATGGGGGTTCGCATTTCTGCAACAAAGCCTTTAAAGTTCTCCTTGACAAGTACGGTGTCAAGCATAAGGTTGCCACACCCTATCATCCATAGTCAAGTGATCAAGTGGAGGTATCTAACCGTGAATAAAGAGCATACTAGCAAAAATGGTGAATGCAAACAGGACCGACTGGTCGAAGAAGCTAGATGATGCTCTATGGGCATACCGCACAACGTACAAAACCCCTATTGGTACATCGCCCTATCGGCTAGTTTTTGGAAAAGATTGCCATCTACCTGTGGAACTTGAAGATAAGGCTATGTGGGCCTTAAAAAGATTAAACATGGACTGGGCAGAAGATGGAGCTCTAAGGCTAGCACAATTGAATGAAATGGAGGAGTTCCGTCTCCACACGTATGAAAGTGCAGCCGTGTATAAAGAAAGAATTAAATTCGCCCATGACAAAAAGATCTTAAAAGAGAATTCAAGGCAGGGGATCTAGTATTGCTTTTCAACTCCAGACTAAAATTATTTCCGGGCAAGCTAAAATCTAAATGGTCTGGCCCTTTCAAAGTCGTTGATGTCTCTCCCTTTGGAGCTGTAGAATTAGCATCGGAGGATGGGCGCCGAACCTTCAAGGTGAAAGGTCAAAGAATTAAGCATTACTTGCGAGCAGACGGTGAGAAGCATTTGGTAGAGCAGCTGGCTCTAAAAGATGGTCCATGCCCAACCATGGAATGAATTCAGAGGCGTCTCAACTTCGTCGTGCGCGACGCTAAATCAAGCGCTTCATGGGAGGCAACCCATGTGTGGTAACATTTCTTTTTGCTTGTTGTTGTAACTTTATTTATGTTTTTGATAGATAGTTTACTTAGGGCTATTTGAAGGGTGTTTTAGAATGCAGGAGTTTGAAAAAAGGACACAAAACTGAGAAGGAGTTCTTGCAACTAGGAAAACTACTATGTGACAAATGCTGTACAAATACGATCACATTATCAATATGCGAGTCGTATTTGTGTCGCAAACTGAAGCAGAAAGTTGGACTAAAATGGCTGTAAAAAATGCGAAGATGTACTGCAATTTGCGGATCGCATTTTCATTATGCAGTCCGCATTTCCATCGCAAACATAGACAGAATGTTTGGCTCAAAACGATGACAATAATGCGGTGAGGTAGTCTAATTCGCGGATCGCATTTAAACTATGCGATGACTTATCCATCGCATAGTGACAGGTAAGAGTCCGCATTTCATCCTCTTTTAAATCCTTCAATATAGAATAAAAAAAGGGAAAAAGAACATAGAAACGAACAACATTAGAGAATATCGGCGGAAAACTGAGATTCAAGCTTACCAACATCAGAGTTCTGATTAAAATTTTCATACTCCCTGACATCTTCTTCTAGGTATGTGTGCTGATCCACTAAACTACTACCTTTGCTATGTCTTTAATTTTCACTCTACAAGTTAGGTTTTGTGGCTCATTGTAGATGTTTGAGCATTTTGGGGGATGGATACAGGAATCTAGGGTTGCCAGTTATGGGGGGATGAACATAAGTGTGAATCCAAAGGTATTTGCGGTCCACAAAATCAAAATGTGAACCGCATTTTGACCGAATCCCTAAAACCCTAGATACTTGGAGAAGACGAAAAATGCGGTGCTTTGGTGTCGCATAACTACTATGCGAACCGCAAAGGCACAGCAAACTGGGTCAGAACATCTGGATTAACACCAGCAAATCCACGTTAAGTTTGCGATCGCATATCTCACTTTGCGGCGGATATGCGATCGCATTTGTGTTCTGCTAACATGTCTGTGAACAAGAACATTCTCCGATGGTTATGCGATTCTCATAGTGGTTATGCAATCGCATATCCCACCGCAGAATAAAATCTAGCTTTGCACACCTATGAATGCGACGAGTTTCGGGTTCGCATAGTGATTCTTCCTGTTTTCTTTTCTCTAATGATGACAATGTCGTTACATCTTACCCTCATGCAGATATGGCACCTAAAAATCATTCGGCAAAGAAAAGGTCATCATCTAGTCCTAACACGGCTAAGCCCAAACGTGTAAGAATGGAACCAAATTTGCCAAGCACCTCCCAGTCTGATGAGGAAAACCGCTTGCCCGAAGTTGATCTAGTGGCTGAGGCCAGAAGGAAGCGTGGAGATGACCTTCAGCTTCGATTCAGAGTCGATGGCTCCAGGACATTGTTTAGGGAGGGGCTGACTAAAAGAAAAATCTTGGGTGAAAAACAGTTGAGTTTGAATGGACTACAAGAACAATACCCCCATAGTCTTGACAACATAAAAACGAGAAAATGGGAGTATTTCACTAGGGATCCTAAAGAGTACAACGAGTCAATGGTCCGGGAATTCTATGCATCCTACGGAGCTTCAAGAACGGGCCACCACAGACACAACAGAATATTTACTGGCATCGTACACGTTCAGGGAAAGAGTGTGTTCTACAACAGTGAGCAAATTAATGAAATCTACTTCCCCGATTGGCAATCAGGCACAGCTGAGTACGATGCCAAGTACTCCAACAGAGAAAATGAACGTGGGTGGATAGCATCCATTATTGCAAAGGGGACTCCTGCTTGGATAAACGCTGGAAAGAAGATCTATAAAGAGGACCTCACAAGGGAGGGAAAATTTTGGCTGAGCTTCGTCACCTCCCATTTAATACCGTCCAGAAACAAAATAGATATAAGCATTGAGAAAGCACTTCTCATTGCGTGCATTATGGTCGGTATAAAAATCGATGTGGGGAGTCTCATCTTCCAGGAGATTGGTATCCGGGCAATGCAGCGTGCCACATCACTTCCATTTCCGATTTTGATCACAGCCCTTTGCCAAGTAGTGAACGTGCCTTTCTTGCCACAAGCTAACAAACTCGGAAAGTCAACGAGGGATATAGATATCACTTGTATCAGTGATTCTGCTGCCCCAACAGAGACCCCACTTCAGGCCCTTGACTCCCAAACTCTCATATCTCCCCAAGAACCAGAAGCCTCCACTGCTGCTGCAGAGCCTGAATCCCCGTCCACCACGGGTCAACCTTTGTCGGCAATGCCAGCCCTTTTAAGACTTAGTCTTATTGCACAACATGCCAATGCCAAAGTGGACCAACTCTTGAAAACCCTGCCACACCTGATCAAACAAGCCCTGACTCCAATTCAAACGTCAGTGACCGCTCTCCAATAATAACAAACATTGTTTGGGGATCGTTTGCACAAACTTGAGTCTAGGGTTGAACAGATAGAGAGAGGTGAGGTTAGGGGTTTACCTTAGCTGAGGGAGGAAGTGAAATCTATGAAGAACGAACTCCAGAAAATGCAAAATTTGGAGTTCGACCTAGCATCTCTCCTCCCCAAAGAGGGTGACCAAGGTGCAGACATTGCTGCACCAGACCTGGGTTTGGACTTCATTGCTCTAATGGAAGACATTGCACCTCCGTCTGCCAGAGTGTCTCAACCCCCAGCTCCTCCGGTACCGGTTGATGTTACTGATGACGAGACATTGGGACAGTCATCAGAGTTAGAATGGGAAGAGACAGAGGTTACCAGTTCATGGTCCGACGAGGGTGATGACCCTCAGGAGAAGGGCAAAGAGATTGCTGCTCCAACAGTGGAGGAAGAGGAGCACGCAAACACTAAGCGGGCCATACAACACTCGCTAGGGGATGTGGCCGCCCATGCAGACCCATCGGCCACCCAGCCACCAGTGGGCGAAGCTAGCAGCTCAGCAACCCCAACACCAGCTCCCGTTCAGTCGCACAGCGCTCCTGCAGCTGCAACGGATCCATAGGCTACTGAGTCCCTTAGCGTGAATGCGCCCCAGGGAGCCCCTTGAACTCTCACTTCTTTTCTTATGCATTGGGGATAATGCATGATTTCGGTTGGGGGTGGTAGCCTTATCTGTATATTTGATCTGTTTTCTTGTATGTTTTGCGACATTAGTAACTGTAAAATATGTATTAATGTTTAATGATTTTTGTATATATGTTGTTGTAGTAAATTAGTAGGAAGTAAAGTTTGCCAATAAAATCCCCTTGTTTTTTCTTTGCCGAGTTCTTTTTCAATGGTGTAATAGTAGAACCAGGACAGTAAAATGAAACAGGTTGAAACGGGACGGTGTAATTGTTTAGTATCAAGTATGTGCATCTGTATGTAGATTATACCCTTTTTAACAGATCAACTGTGTGAACTTGAGGCTCACTCTGTAACTCTAGGTCTACCTAGAGTCATGTATTTATATATGAGGAAAGCCTTTATTTTCCAAATGTTAACTCTAAAGTTGTAAACTATGTTAACCAAACAGTTTGTGTGCCACGTGTGTGAGTTCTTTGTTTAAATAGTTCTTGTATTTGCTTCTGCTATCTAGAACTTGCCCGGTTGGTTTTTCGACGCTTATTATAATTACACCGAGTTGGAGAGAGGATCTTAGGCATTCTTTGTTCTACTTATGAAACCTCTTTAGCCTTTTTAGCCTACCCGTGCATAAATAATATCACTAGTACCCTATTTGAGTCTTTTAGCATTTTCTTTGGCCTCTTCATTACAAACCTTTCCCGTTCGTAAAAACAATTATCTCTTTTGAACCCGTTCCTCCTTGAACATTGTGAGTGAGGCCAAAAGCTTAAGTTGGGGGTGTGGGTCAAAATGGAAATGGATAAGGTTATGTAGTAAGGGTGAGAGCTTATACCGCAAAGTGCTAATGTGAATTTATGAAAGCTCTAGAAAAAAAAAAGAGAAAAGAAAAAATAAAGAAAAGAAAAAGACAATAGTTATATATGTGTTTACAATAATGGAGCTCTGAAGGAAATTAGAGAGGTATTTAAGGTGGGTCCACATTGGGAACTAAACGCCATTGAGGCTATGGGGTGTAAAGAAGCAAAGTGTAAAAAGAAAGAAAAATGTAATTAGTGTTCAAGGAGGATGTAGTCACTCATATCCAAATATTTATCCTACCCTTCCTTAAACCTACATTACAAGCTTAAAAAGTCGTTATGTGATCTCCAACCGAGTGTTCTTAGAAGTAGGTGACGAATTAAAATAAGGGCAAGCCTATAGCACGGTTTGTGGTGACACTTGAAATTTTGTTCTGAGAGTGAGTGTATTTGCACTTTAGTCCCTTTGTCTTGTTCTAATAAATATTGTGAGTTTGGGACTTTCTTTCTAGTGAGGGCACATGAACTCCAAAGTTGATAGAAAGTTGAGTTTTGAGTAAAGCATAAGTGCATTCAGCTGAAGGTAGCCTTTAGTCACTTTGTTGAGGCTCAAAGTTCACAAGCTGATTGGTACTTTCTTTCTAATAATTCAGGAAGGGTAAAGCATTCAAAGAGGTATGCTTGAAATAGTAACAACAAACACTGTCCATAGTCATTATTGTTTCATGTTTGGTAAGTAGAGTCTAGAATAGGATAGTATCGTTTTAGTTGCTTGAGGACAAGCAAGAGTTTAAGTTGGGTGTGTTGATGTGCCGGGGAATTCGGCACATTTTGATACTACTTGCTTAGATTTTAACTTATTTTACGTGCAAATTCCATTGATACTTATGTAATTTTAGTGTATTTGTAGTACATCAAGTGTAAGGACCTAAAAACACGGAAAAGAGCTCAAAAAGCCAACTGAAGACAAGCAAAGCATTGAACAGCATCGCATATGTGAATATGCGGTCGCAAACAGCACATGCGAACCGCATATTTCACAATCAAATCGCAAACGAGGACATAACTCTTGGCACTTTTTCATGTTAAGAATGCGGTCGCATATGCGACCGCATAACAAATATGCAGACCACAAACTCGCACTTGGCAATCACAGACGCAAGCAGAGTTTTGGGTGAATGTCAGGGTAAAGAATGCGATTGCATCTGCGATCACATAATCGATATGCGCACCGCAAACCCTACCGCAAATCAAGTATGCAGTTTACTGGTTGGTGGATTTGCGATGCAGAAGGTGTCCGCATTTCTTCAATGCGGACCGCAAATCTGGAATGCGATGAAGGCAAAATCCTTGGGTTAAATATGCGACGGACGTAGAAGATTTGCGGACCACATTGCTATTTTGCGACAGAAATGCGGTCCGCATTATTGACATCAGGGGCAAATTAGTCCGAACTTCGCCTTGGTTTTTGGGCCTTTACAAATAGGTTTAATAGGGTTTTGTGGGGGACGTCTTGTAAGAATTGAGAGCAACAAATACAAGGCTTAAACTATTTTGAATTCTTGGAAGCTTTTTGGATCAATTACCTTATCCTTTGTAAGATTATGACAATTACTATTCTTTCACATTCAGTTTTTAGCATTAGTAACTAATTCCAAACGCTAAGGTTGTGAAACCTAGATGGGTATGATGTTATTGGGATTTTGATATTGAATATAGTTTCAACGGATGATTGATATTTATTTACTTCTTATTCTTCAAACAATTGTTGGTGGTTGCAAACATTAACAAACGCCATTTAATTCTATCTTTTCTTGGGAAAGTGGGGTAGAATTTGGTAGAAGTAGATAACAAAGACTCAAGGCTTTAAACCTTGTTTAATAAAATCGCTTAGGAACATGTGAGTTTTAATTTGGCATTAATTGATTGTTCTTAATCACAAATCTTTTGTATTTGGGAAAATCATAAAGAGGACATATTATCCAACTATTGGAAAATATTGGGTAGTAAATTAGGCATCAATTGCATATCAAGAAAGTCTTCCATTGGAAATATACAACATTAATCCCAATAGCATTACCTTGGTTTCTTTAAATCATATTATTTACCTTCATAATATTGCAATTAGTCTTCATTTAAACTTACATTCAATACATCTTTCGGTTACGATTACTTGATAGAATTACGACTTCGTTGAGTACTACACTAATTAAATAAACGTTTCAGACCTATTCCCGGTGGGATTCGACCCCAACCTTGTCGGGTTATTATATTTGACACCGACACCTTACACTGTCTATTAAGTTGTAAGTTGTGCGTATCAATGGGCTGTTAGGGTGTATGATTATTCTCAAGCATGTTATAATCCCGCTACGGCCTTATGACGATATAGGAAAAATGGCCCTTCTGATGTTGATTTGCTCATTGCACATTAGTTGTGCTTGCTTTCCTCCATGTTGCATTATTTCTATTCACTTTCCCATAGTTATACTTGGGCACACTATCGAGCTTGATATTAGCATTCATGTGATTAGTGAACCCGAGTACTTTGGCTCGATTAGGTATCCTTATGAGGATCGATATATTTGGGATCGGGCTGCAGGCCGCAGCGGATGTTATGTGGGATACCTTACCTTGTGTTTATTTGGTGTTTTATTTTCCCTCAGTGGAATGAGTTAATGAAACTGTACTTTTGCTGTTATATCTTTTGTACTTTTTATATAGTCCTCGTACCTTGTTTTCTTTCTATTTTTGCTGCATATCTGAGTCATTGTTGGTTTGGTGTACGAACTATGTTGTGTGAGGATCTGTGTGATCTCGGGGTGAGTTGTCAGTTGGGCTGCTTGTATTGGCTGAGATGAGGTTTCTAGACCTGAGATTTGCAGTATCGTGTCGGGATGAGGAGTGTTTGGAAGAATGATGCTATTTCCGCTCAGAATTAAGCAATGAACCTTGACGGACGAGAGATCTTCTTGGATTGTTTATTTCAAGGGTGGTTATGAGTTTTTGTATGTTTCTTTTATCATGGGCAGCATAGCGGAGGTACGGAACAAGGTTCAATTGAAGTGTATTACCAGTACCGAAGTTGCTATTGGATAGTTATGGTGGTTGGAAGTTATTGCTGTGGGCATTTGAGCTGTGTAGAACATCGTGTGATTGTACCCTGGGTTAGGATTGTGGCTCGATTTAGCTTATTCAGGCGTATATAGTGTATTGATGCAGGATTCGGGCCCAATGATGAGTTTTATATGTTGAGGATTGGGTTATGTCCTAAGGTTACAGACTAACGATGAAGTGAGATCTTCAGTTCAGTTGTGTTGTCAGGCCTACATGGATTGGGGTGACATGGAATTACCCCGGGGTGTATGTATGGTGAACTCATGTAGTGATTTGATAGCTTTGGAACGACTCCTGGCACGTTCGAAGATGAAGGTATGTTTAAGTGGGGGAGGATGTAACGACTCGGCGAGTCATTTCAAGCAATTGCGTCTGTTTCGACAGTTTGAGGTCATGAGCAACTTCACATAGTATATCATGACTTACGTGCATCATTGGCTCGGGTTTTTGAGTGGTACGGAAATGATTTTAAGGAGTGACACATTTGAGAAGCTTGAAGTTGATAGAATTGACCAACATTTGACCTTTGAGTATTTGAACTCAGATAAGAGTTTTGATGGTTCCGGTAGGTCCAAATGATTTTCTTTTGACTTGCGCGTATGCCCAGATTTGCATTTTGATGTTTCTAGAGGATTTTGGCATCATTTGGCGGAAGTTGGCAATTTAAAAGTTTAAAATTTTTCCTAAGTTTGACTATGGCTTGACTTTAAGGCTAACAGGTTTGGATTTTTATTTCGGGACTTGGAATAGGTCCATTTCGTCATATGGAACTTTCCTACAAAATTTGGTGTCATTTGGAGCTTATTTGATATGGTTCGAACGCTTCGTTGTGATTCTAGAAGTTCTTGAAGTTCATTGTGATTCTCATGCGTTTTGTGTTTTGATCGTGCGATCGAGTTCATGATTTGTTTTAGGAATGGTGTGGGTGTTTGGTTTGGAGCCTCGGGGGCTCGGGTGAGTTTCGGATTGGTTTTGGATTTGATTTTGTTCAATTTTGAGTGCTGCTTCTAGTTCCATCGCACTTCTGATGTTTTTGTCGCAAATGCGACTATCGCATTTGCAAAGTAGGCATGGCATTTGCAAATCTGGGCTACTGGGGAAGAGTTTGCATTTGCGAAGATATTCCTCGCATTTGCGAGTATGGGCTGTTCGGTTTTGCGAAGATTTCTGCCGCGTTAGCAATGGTAGCTGTCTTCGCATTTGCGATATTTTGGTTGCAAATGCGACTTTAGCAGAACTCCTCCTAGTTCGCTTTTGCGATGCCTTGTCCGCTTTTGCAAGGTTCATAAATTTGAACCCCATGTCGCAAATACGACATCTGCAGCCTACATATAGCTGAGTAATTCTGAGATTTAGCTTCATTTTGATATATTTTTAACCCCTAGCATCGATGGGAGGCAATTTTCTGGAAGGATTTTCATACCAAATCATTGGGCAAGTGCCTCTAATCAATTTTTAGTTATATTTTATGATTATACATTAGATTTGACATCAAATTCATGAGAATCGAAGGAAAAGATTTGGTGATTTTGTCATAGTTTTGAAAAATTAAAATTTGGAATTTGAGAGTCGACTTGGATTCAGATTTGGAAACAAAACACGTATATGGAGCCGTGGCGCTATGGGTAGTCAAGACCTACCCTTGGACCAGGCGGGCCCGGGGTTGACTTTTTGTTGACTTTTTATAAATTGTATAGAGATCGTAGCTTTGTTAATTGAATTTTTTTTATCTTGCATTTTCTGATGTATTTAATTCGTCTTTGGCTAGATTGAGCTGAACAGTCGTGCTTTTGTAAAGGGAAAAGCTAATTTGAGTATTGATTGGCCGAATTGAGGTAAGTATCTTTCCTAACTTCGTGTGGGAAAAACTACCCCTTAGCATTCGAGTTTATTGTGATAATTGTTTTCTGTGAAAGCCGTGTATGCAAAGTGATGAGTGGGTACACGGGCTATATGTGGTATATGACCGATTTAAGTTATATAGACTCTTTCCATGCCTTTAACTGAATTGTCATGACGTGTTATGTCCATCATCGTTAATCTACTCTTATATACTTTATTTGACATTGTTAGCACTCATTCTACTTCTTTGATATTTTGCACTTATATGCTTTAGTTGAAGTTGTTGCCTTCCTTATTGTCTTGTGATCTCTTAATTGTTGCGTTCCTTCCATGGCTCCGTGCTTGTCTGCTACTCGTTTTAATTGTTGTAATTGCACGCCTTAGTTGTCTCGTTCTTCATTTGTCCTGTTGCTTTTGTAATATTTGTTGGGTTCCTTGATTTTTACGTGATTCCTTCATCGGCGTGTACTCATACCCTATCATTGTAGATATTCTTGTAAATTGAGTATTGGATTGTTGATGTTATCGATTTTTTTATAGATCGGGTTGAACTTCAAAACAAGAGGAATAAGGGCAGATTTATATTGATACAGTGGGATTTGCACACCGAAACAAGTAAAATAAGGGGGATTGATATGGTGAAATAAGAGAGTATTATGATATTGACTCTGATTAATGAAAGCAGATGTCTATAGGTCACTGCTCAAGGCTATATGGTCTAATTATGCCCTTGTGTTTTACTAATATAAATCTGTACACACCAAAAGTCGTGCTTATTTTACCTTATTTACCACAACCTGTTGTACCTAGAAAGCATGCCTATAACATCCCTCTATGTTAATCGGTAATAGGTTGATATGTTTGAATATTTTCATAGTGTCTTGAATCCGCTAGTGTACATGTCAATGGTGTTCTCTATACCAATTAGCACTTAACTAACCCGTCTTGAGTATCTTTGCATTCAATTATAACGACCCGATCGGTCGTTTTGAACTCTAACATTTCGTTCTATGATTTAAAACATTGAGTAGTTTTATATGATGTATTACGACTTGCTAGTATGATTGGTTTGGTTTTGGGGGACGCTTGAGAATAAATTTGGAACATTCAGTTTTAGTTTTGGAAACCTAAGTAATAAGAGGTTACCAATATTTGACTATTGAGTAGGTGAACTCAGATTCGTGATTTGGTCCAGTAGGTTCTTATATTGATTTTAGAATTGGGTGTATGTTCGAATTTTGATTTTGCTATTCTTAGAAGATTTTTGTTTTATTTACCGAAAGTTAGCAATTGGAAGAATTGGAGAGTGTTTAGGTTTGACTGATAGATGACTTTGGCGTTATCAGAGTCCGATTGTGGTTTTGAGACCTTGGGTAGGTCGTAATTGTTTATATGAACTTGTATGTAACGTTTAGTTGTAATCCGGAATGTCTAAGAGTGATTCAGACATATTCGACGAAGTTGGAATGTTTGAAAATTAAGAGATGGATTTTGGCTTCAATTCTTGGTTTTGATATTACTTGTAGCATTTCGAGTATTTTGATAAGTTTTGATAAGGTGGTCACGTTCATAAAGGGTTGTGGCCATGAGTATCGCATTCGCGTGTATGGGATCGCATTCAAGATGGAGTGGAGTCAGGCGGGAGATTTTGCTTTCGCGTTCGCTATGGAAGACTCAGGTTCGCATAGGCTTGGGGAGTTGGTCTTCGCGTTTGCATGGATGGTTTCGCTATCGCAAAGAAGAGTTGGAGCTAGAGGCTGGTTTGGCCTTTGCAATTGCAAGGTTGTTGTCACGATCAAGATGTGTATTCTTGGGAAAATCTTTATAAGTTGTTATTTCAGGATTTTGCCCATTCTTTCATATTTTGAGCCTTAGACTTCAAGAGGGGCGATTCTTCAAGAAGATTTTAACCCAAGGCAAGAGACTAAGTAATTCTACTCTATTATGATTATATTTCAAGAATCTATATTGATTTTTAGCCCCTAAAACATGGATTTAAAGTGTAGAAATTGTGGTTTTTGATATGAAATTAAGAGATTGATTTTGGCGGTTTTAAACATGTAATTTGACCCCGATTTGGAATCTAATAGTATATTTGGAATCGTGGGGTTACAAGTGAGCTATATCTATGATCAATTTTGGATTCCGGCCTCAGGGCCTGAAGTTGGCTTTTGTTGATCTTTTAATTTGGGTTAAAGATTTAATCTTTTTTTATATGAAATCAATTCCTAAATCTTGTGTTGACTCATTAGAGTAATATTTGACTAGACTCGAATCATTTGGTGTTCAATTTGATGGAAACACGTCTATTGCTGATTAAAGCATGTCGGGAGGAGGCAGAGGTCTTTGTAAGAGGGAGTTTTTCAATAGGTGATGCGTATGCTATGTGTTACATGATTTAGGTGCCACATATATGCGAGATGATGAGCTTATATGCGTAGCTTGGTTATGACCTTAGCCGGATAGAGTTGAGCTTATCATATTCTTTATTTGGACTTTATGAATTATTTATCCATGTTTCTTGATTCTACGACTATGCGATGAATCTTAATCATGAGTAGAAGCCACGCTAGAGTTATATCTTGACGGGTTTAATATGATGGGCTTCTTTCACCATGTTGGGTTTTCTATTTTGGCCGTAGTCGTATAATTTCTTACTTGATTTATGGTTGATTGCCTATTTGCCTACTTTTTCCTTGTTGATGTCATTATCTGACTTAAAACATTAAATAAGCACATTGGGCTGTTATGAAAAGTTAAAATACACGATTAGCTTTAGCTATCTCTTATTCATGTAAATATTTATCCACATTTTATTATTATGACATGATGCGTATTTATCATATCATTCATGTGCATATTCCCGAGTTGGAAAGTTGAATATTTTGAAAGTTGAGACTTTTTGTACCAAGGATTTTGTGACCGAATATTGGTTATTGATTTTGTGTGGCTCAAGTTGCATTTATCAACATATTATTAGTGGATCGGGTTTCAAGCTGTAACGGTGCTCGGATATGGATCCATCCCTCTAGAATCGGGTGATTACCCATGTTACTTCTTGCCATGTGAGAGCAAGGCACCCCAAAAGGTATATGGTTTGTGGAGTTGGTATTGAAATTGGATCATGAGCACTCATCGGTAGCTTAGACTCATGCAGTGGCTCTATATAATTTTTTGACATTGGATCATGAGCATGCACTGGTAGCTTAGACTCATGCATTGGCTCTTATATATTTTGATATTGGATCATCAACATGCATTGGTAGCTTAGACTAATGTATTGGCTCTTATATGTTTTGATATTGGATTAGGAGCATGCATTGGTAGCATTGATAGCTTTGACTCATGCATTGACTCTTTATATTTTTATATTGGATCATGAGAATGCATTGGCAACTTAGACTAATGCAATGGATTTTTATATGTATGAACATTGACTGACTCATATCATGATTAAGAAAGAAATAAGAAATCTGATATTGTATTATACCTCTTGTTCTAAAAGCATATCTAAGTTCCAGATTTACTATGTATCTACTGGCGGATTTGATTGATGACATCATGCTTTATCCAAAAATTTTATTATGCTTTCATATGCTTATTGAGCTGTTAGTAAATGTCAGTGTTGACCCCTCATCGCTACTTCTTCGAGGCTAAATTTGATAATTACTCAGTACCTGATTTTGTACACGTATTAACTTCTGCACATTTTTGTGCAAGATTTGAGGCTCGTATTAGCAGTGCCCATTGGTTAGGTAGGAGTGTTTTGGTTTGACACTTCGGGGTGAGCTGCCTTACTTGTGTTGAGTTGCATCACATGGAGTCCCCTTTCCCAGCTTGTTTATATCTTCCTATGTATTTTTATTTCTAGACAGATGTTGTTGTTCAGTTAAGACTATTTATTCTTGTTACATTCTGGTGATAAAGTTGTACACCTGATATTGGGAAGTATGTGAGGCAGTGTAGTCGCGTTTAGACCTTGTTTAGGACATATGTATGTTTTATCTTGATATTTGAGACTTATTCCACTTTGTTATTTATATCATGAATCAATTAAAGGCTTAATAATTGAATTATACTGTTGTCGTTGAGTGTTGGCTCGCTTATCAAGTAGGTTAGGCACCATCATGACCTTTGGAGGGATATTAGGTGGTGGCCAGTTGGTATCAAAGATCTAGCTTCTATGTGTCTCACAAATCAAGAGCTGGCCTAATAGAGTCTTGTGCATTGGTATAGAGACGTCAGTATTTATGCGTGAGAGGCTACAGGACTTTAGGAATTTTCCCCATTTCTTGATTCCTTATCGTGCGACTTTATTTTAGCTTGCAGCCTATATCTTCAGTTCCTTCCTACTCATTCGTATGTGTTTGAGTACTTGATACCAGTTGAGCACCAGCGATTTGTATTGATGTTGCAGATATAGTGTGGGATGATTTTCCCATGTGTTATGAGGGTGGGGCTCAACTGTCGTCTTTTGAAGGGGGTCCTTCTATTGCAGCCCATTGACCATGTTGACTCATAATGGTGATCTTTTTTGATGGTTTGCCGAATGTGGGGAGAACTTTTGAAAGCTCTGGACTGGTTTGACCATGGCTATAGTGTTGGTTTTGTCCATTGGTTCAGGGTCATAAATAGTGTATTGTGATGCTTCACGTATTTGATCTTTGTGTAGTGTTGATGCAAGAAGGTAGGGTGATTACTTATACGTCACGTCAATCGAGGATCCATGAATAGAATTATTTATTCATGTTTTGGAGGCACTACTTGTATGAAGTGTCATGTGAGGTTTACATGAACCTTAGAGTCTTCAGCATTTGTTCAAGTAGGAGGGTTTGAATTTGAGACAACAGATATTAGAGACAGCTTGGCATTTATTCTAGCCGAGGAGAGGCCTTTGGTTATGGATGTTCAAGCCTTGGCTAATAGATTTGTGAGGTTTGATATTTCCAAGCCTAGTAGAGTTCTTGTTTTTGTTGTTGTGCAGTTGTCCTTGGTTGAGCTCATTAAGGTTTGTTAGTATGATAATGCCTATAGCTTTTCCTTCAGGACATGGAGTTGCGAGCTGGTGCAAAGGAGGTTGTCCAGGAGATGATAGTGTTGCGACCCCAAGGTCTGATTTGTGTTCCTGATAAAGATGGTTTGGGGGAGTAGATTCTTCAGGAGGCTCCTAGTTCGAAGCATTCTATTGACCTAGATGCCACAAAGATGTACTGTGATTTGAAGTAGCATTATTGCTAATGAGAAGGATCCTCTTTGGGAAGATATTAAGGCAGAGCTCAAAGAATACAGGGCATTGCTTCAGGACTCACAAGACCCATATGAAATTAATCTTGCGGAAATTTCCAACTCTAAATCACGTGCTAGGTAGCTCTTCTCAGGGGGCTTCAACTGGCGCAAATCATATGCAATCACTCCGCCCTCTTGCATCAAGACACACCTAATGCCAATTCGCAAAACATCACAATAATTGCATATGGACCCGATGCTTAAGGAAAAACTAGAATTGGAGCTGTGGTGAAGCCAGTCTTGAGCTTCTAAAAGCACTCCTAACACTCGTCAGACCAATAGATGAATACCCCTCCAAAAAACATCAATAATACCTGGCCAAGCATAGAAAACTCCGAATCTCAGTAGCAGAAGATGGTATGGGCCAACTTTGAACTGCCTCCACCTTCTTCGGGTCCACTTTAATGCCCCCATTAGACACCACATGGCCCAAAAATGCCACCAAGTGAAGAAAAAGCTCACAGTTGGAAAATTTAGCATGTATCTTCTTCTCCCTCAAGGTCTAGAGCACGATGCTCCAGGGCTGCTCATGATCCTCCCGGCTGGGAGAATACACCAATATGTCATCATAAACACGATGACGAAAGAATCAAGATACAGCAGGAACACACTATTCATCAAGTGCAGAAATGTTGTTGGGGCATTGGTCAGCCCAAATGACATAACCAAAAACACATACAGACCATAGCCACTCTTGAAGGTTGTGTTCAGAATTTCTAAATCGTGAATCTTCAACTGATGGTACCCCGACCTCAAATCAATCATCGAGAATACCCGACCACCTTTAAGCTGGTTGAACAGATCCTCAATACGCAGTGGTGGGTACTCTTTATTGACTGTAACATTGTTCAGCTGCATGTAATCAATACACATCCTCATAGAGCTGTCTTTCTTTTTTACAAATAGGACTGGGGCACCCCAAGGTGAAATACTCGGTCGGATGAAACCCCTATCAAGCAACTCTGAAGCTGTTCCTTTAATTCTCCTTCAACTCCAGTGGTGCCATATGATATAGTGGAATAGAAATGGGCTGAGTTACCGACAACATGTCAACACCAAAATCGATAACCCTATCGGGTGGCATGCCCGGTAGGTCTACTGGAAACACATCTAGGAAATCTCTCACTACCGAAACTGACTCAACGGTAGGAGTATTAACACTGACATCCCTCACAAGGGCTTCACAACCCTTCTGAACCATTCGTTGTGCCGTTAGAAAGGACACCACTCTTCTGGGAATATAATCCAATGTATCTCTCCACTTCAACCACGTCAACCCTTGCATAGCCAATGTCACGGTCTTGGCGAGACAATCCAGAATAGTGTCATTAGGGGGAGAATCAATCCATGCCCAATATCACCTCAAAGTACACCACACTAAGTAGTAGAAGGCCAATTCTGATCTCATAACCCCCGATAGTGACCATAAACGATTGATAAACACTGTCAACAACAATAGGATCTCCTACCAGCATAGACACATACACAAGGGCACTTGATGAGTGGTGATTTTACCATTTATTTTAGTCTCATTTGCTTTAGTTTCTTTATCCTTTTGTTGTAATATAAGGTAAATTATGGTGTGCATTGTTATATTTTCAAGTACTATGAGTCATGAAGAGAATTGAAATCATTTAAATAGAAGCTGAGCAAAAAGAGTTAAATAAGTGAAACTACATCTAGTGAAATCGCATCTGCACAAAATGGTTCGTAATTGTGATATCGCACATGTGAAAAATGGTCTAAATATGTGGAAGAAGAGCTGTGAGACAGAAATTGCATCTACGAATGATGCACCGGATCTGCGCTCTTGCATCTGCGAGAAATTGTCTGCATTTACGGAAAAAGAGTTGTGAGGCAGGAATCGCATCTGCATTATCGCTTCTATGCTGGAAGTTTGCATCTGCGAAATCACTTATGCATTAACATGTTCTCTACTAAGGAGTAGCTAATGTTGCACAAGATTCGCATCTACGGGTGATTATCCACATCTTCAATGATTCTTTCGCAGGTGCGGTCAACGGGATTTAGACCTGGGCAAATTTGCCATTTCACATTTTCTTTATCCCAATCCCAAAAATGTATGACCTAGCCCATTTGGGCAGGTGCAATTTTATGTTTAACACTTGATTATTGCAGAAGCAAAAAATTTCTACAGAAGCAGTTCCCCAACTACGATCATTTTTTCGCAGGTGCGATGACTAGCAGATTTTCAGCAAGGCAGTGGCTTTGCAAATGTGGCTTGTTGGGCCCTTTGGCTTGATTCTTTCCCTGATTTATGTGTTTTCAATTGCTTAACATGACTCTAATGCCCAACTAACTTGCTTTTTATTTTGTAGGTAGTTTGAGCTTCAAAAATAGACCTCAACATGATCGAAATTGTGGCACAAGACCTTGAAATTGAAGAAAAGGTTGTGGAAGAGCAATTTGACATTGACAGCTTCATGCCCGCTGATTGTCATTGCCAATGCTGTGACAACCTTTTTAAAAAGACGGTCTTACGTGAAAAGGGGATCTCCATGGATAGATTAGTCCGGCTACTTCTAGATTTCTATGGCTATCTACAGACCACTGGTTAGACTTGTTTCATACCTACTCTGTGTGATGCCAATGAGGAATGGGTTTGCGAGTTTTACGCCAACCTTAAGTATACAAACTTTGATGACCCACAACTCACCATAAGGGGCAAAACAACGAGATTTGGACCTAAGCAAATCAACGATGTTATTAGGCTTTCGAACCATCCACATGAGCCGGTGTGAGAAAAAGATACATGCTCAAAGGGAGAGTAGCTAGCATCTTAAATTTATCCCTCAAACAAGTGAACGAAGTGGGCCAAAAAATCCATTGACTTCGTAGCTGAGGCTAATATATAGCTGTATATAATCTGTAACAGAGTCTCACCTTGTGGAAATGTCTCCGATGTCTCATATGTTAGGGCCCTGATGATAGCATGCATACCTGACGGCATTTCCAATGAATGTTGGTTATTATGTCATTCGGCAGCTGAAAGAGTACTTGTAGCAAGACAGTTAGGCTTGATGTTCCCTTGATTGATCACAGAGTTGTGCCGACGGGTAGATCTTGATGTGCGTATCATTGAGAGTGACATGTGAGAGTAGTGTGGCGAAAACCAAGAAGAGGAAGATCACCACAGTTACCGAACCAGTGTCCTCCCAGGCGGAACTACCCGAGGGACCATTTGGGATGCTGAATTCCCAACTTGTCTCCATTTGTGATGTAGTGTCACAACTTCCTAGTGGACCATCACACTCCTAGCCTATGCTTGACTACTGCATTAGAGATGAAATGAAGACATACTTGGAGACATAACTTGACTTGTGACCTTGCTGGGCTTATGCTTTTGTATGGATATTGTGCCCTTGCCGGCTTGTTTTACTATTCTGGATGATCATTTACCATTGCCGGGCTTAGTTTCTGAGTGGTGAAATATTTGAGGATTAGTCACTTTTGTTATTTTATTTTCTTTAGTATTCTTTAGTTTATGAATTTTTTATTCCTTTAGTATTAGTTTCTTTTGTTATTTTATTTTATTTCTTTTAGTATTTTTAGTTTATATTATTTTATTCCTTTAGTATTAGTCGCTTTTGTTATCTTATTTTTTTTTAGTAGTTTTTAGTTTATATTATTCTTCGTAGTTTTTAGTTTATATTATTTTTATATCTTTAGTAGTAATATACTTTTCAATAAATTCCTTGGGTTTTCTTTAGGCCACGGTTCTTTCCCGAGAAATATTTTTGTGTTGAACCGGGTGACCTTTTCCTATGATGGATGGCGTGACAACTTTCTTAAGGGAATTAGTCTTGTTTAGTTATGTGGAGACTTTTATTGTTTGGTACTAATAAAACTAGTTTTTTGTATGTGAGTTGTGAATTGGGAATACCCTGCCAAAATTTTGATTGTAAATTGAAAAAGTAAGTTCCATGGGGAAGAATAATTTTTGTGATAACCTTTTCGCTCATTTTGTGACTCTTCACCCACTAGTTGGCATGATAATAGTATAATTGTTCGTTTTAAAAAGTGAAATTGATCCATCTTGACTAGTTAATGTACCATGTGTGTTAGTTGTTTTAAAATATTCGTGTGCTTACTGTAACACCTCACATTCTCGTATGTGAGAGTACATCTTAAGCAATTTGATGTAAGCTCAGAAATGAGATCATATTTGAAAGCACATAAAATAAGTTAACCGTTTTACCATGGAGGTTACAAATACTTAAGTTCATGAATACCAATTACCAAGAGGGTTGGAAGGCATAGAATCTAAACGAATTGAAGAAGATAAGTTTCGTCGAAAGTCGACAAGTTGGAAATGTTATAACATGTACTTTTGGGGTGGTACTGGGGTGCTTAACATTACAAGGGGGCTAGTTTAGTCATATGATAGTCGGGTGTTATGTGTTGAAGTCAAGCAAGTAGTGGAAGAAAAGTTGGTAAAGGTAATCATAAGTTACATTCATAAATATGCTGAAAATTAGGTCAAATGTGGCGGAGCTTTTGTCTCAATATACTTGGAATTACGAGATGTTTCCCCTAAAAAAATTAGGATCTACGCGTCTAGTTTCTAATGCATTAAACCGTTCGTTAATACGACATCAGAGTAGAGAGATATTCGCGTTTTCGCGAGATTGCGCAAGCAGCTCCCAATGGGACCCACTTGGGCGGTGGTCGTCCTAATTCACTTTAAAACCGATTTGGACGAACTTTATTTCACATTTTTCGACCCAAACTCGTCCCTACACTCCTCCTAACCCTCCTAAACTGATACCATAAGGTTTTGAAGTGATTCCAAAGTGGTTACACCATATTTCAACATCAAAAATTAGTTCTAGTGAAGAACAATACCTCTTTGAGGTTGTGTTGTCATTGAGGATAGTTGTGGGCTGTATTTGGATGAATTTTCATATTTCTGCTCCTAGCTAAGGTGAGTATAACAACCTACTAATTGTGTTTAAGCTCGCTTGTATGTATGTTAAGTTGTTAGGATGATAAACGACAAGATAATACTTGGATTAGCTTGAGATATTGTTGTTCTTGATTGATTGATTTGAAAGTTTCTCTTATGAACTTTAAGTGGCTGGAAATTATAGAAATTAAGTTGGATATGATATTGTTTCTATGATTATGTTAGTTTACATGTCAATCTTGTTGAGGAAATTGGAAACTAGAAAAGGAAATGGCTATAAAGCACTTGGAAGTTGTCCATAGTGATATTATCTTGTGCTGGGCTATTTCGGGTATCTTAGAATGTACTAGGTCGAAAATCCTATAAAAGTTATTGGTGCTCATACTGGATATATTACTAAGTTCGAGAGTGAATGATAACGGGGTTGAAGGGTGCTAAAGGGATTCAATTCGAGCTTGCCGCTCCTCGTGATATGTTGATGACTTGTTAATGAAATATTTTGTACCCTATTATTGATGTTGTTCTTATTGTATTTCTATGGTTTTTTTTGTTAGTATATGGTATTGGAGGAGGCCCTTGTTGCATGGGAGATGCTGCCTAAATTTACATAAATGAGCTACTAAGTTGCGGACTTAGCCTTTACTCAGCACTGATTTTGAATCTCCTTATGCTATAATAGACTGAGTTGAGTTTTTTAAAGAATTGCTTGGAAGGTATTAATGACTCCACTGGGTTAAAGTATGTTAAGGCTAAACACTTCATAAGTTGTAGTATTCTCCCTTATCGGGACTTTATATTCAATTAAATATTCCAGTCAAGCGAGCAGAGTGTGTGTGTATGTGTGTGTGTGTGTGTATATATATATATATATACAGTACTACAGTATTTTCACCACTATCGAGCTACAATCGGTGGGTAGGCTCCTATTGGGCAATCTCCGATCAGATGGTAAGTTATATATCGAGCCTACTGTGGCCGAGCGCCTATGAGCTGTTCACAATCAATTTTGACTTTTCGAATTTTAAAATTAACTTCTACAGGCTTCCTAATAAAAAAATGATAAAATGTAGTATTTTGCACATTATTTAGCTCTTATGCAATTAATTGATAATTATTCTTATTTTTACAAAATTCATGAATTTTTATCATTTTATTGCAATTAGTTAAGTACTACTGCTTTTGTACATTTTTTTAAATTTCAAATAATTTTTTGATAGTTTTCCTATTTTTTAAATATTAGGATATTCTATCAATTTATTCTCTTTTAAGAAAAAACAATAATAATTACTATAACACAATTATTGTAGTTATATTTTAAAATAAATACTACATGATTTTTTAATTAATTAATCATTTTCCTAATTTACAGTACAATATAATAATAACATGAAAGCCAGTAGAATTTATTTTAAATACGGATCGAGTCCAGTCAAATTAATATTCCATCAGCATCTGACATGACGTTCGAATTGACTAGGCACTTGATGTGACATGCCAATCGATGTGAGTGACAATATTTTACCCCATGGGTAAAACCCTTTTGTCCATTGGGTAAAACTCACATCTTTGTCCTGTCCCCAAACTTGGCCACCAAGTTCTCTACCCCACCCCCCACACTTATATCTTACACTATGCATTACATATCCATCAGATTTTTATCTTCAAAAAACCCTACTCTCCCCGCCCCTAGAGAATTCAATCTCATTCTCTCATTAGAGACACAAGGCAGCCACACACCCCATTTCGATTTTCCAAATCTCTCATTTTTGAGAGACCACTACTCCTTCTTCCCGTTTTCTCTCTCCCGCTGGCTTCTATGCATCACTGGAATTGACCACCGGCAGCCACACACCCCATTTCGATTTTCCGAATCTCCCATGTGCCAGCGACCACACTACTCCTCTCGTCTCCTTCTCGCTATCTTATGTAACGACCCAACCGGTTGTTTTGAGCAACTGCATTCCGTTCAGCTATTTAAAGTCATGAAAGGCATCGTATGATGTATTTTATCTTATATGAATGATCGGTTTTAGTATTTCAGGTTATTCGTATTTGATTTGGAAGTATGATTCTCAACTAGGAAGCTTTAAATTTGAAGTATTGACCGAGTTTGAATTTTGTGTATTTGACCTCACAACAGAGTCTGGATGATTCCATTAGGTGTGGATGGCAATTTTGGACTCGAGCGTATGCTCAGATTTTCATTTGGATATTTCTAGAAGGTTTCGGCACTATTTGGTGAAAATTGGCAATTTGAAGGTTTTCAATGTTCATAAGTTTGACCGGGAGTCGACTTTGATGATATCGGGTTCAGATTGTGGTCTCGAGAATTTCAACAGTTTCGTTATGTTATTTGGGGCTTGTGTTCAAAATTTGAGCTTATTCCAAGTTCATTTGATATGGTTCGGCATGAGTTTTGGAAGTTGAAAGTTCAAAAGTTCATTAAGTTTGATATGAGGTGCGACTCATCATTTCCATGTTGTTATGCGTGATTTGAGGCCTCAAGTAGGTCCGTGTTAAGTTATGAAACTTGTTGGTATATTCGGGCGCGGTCCCGAGTGGCTCGAGTGAGTTACGGACGTGGTTTCGGATCATTTTGGGCTTTGTGGCATTGGCTGAGGCTGCTGGTTCTAGTGTGTGTGCATATGTGGAGGGCTGGTCGTATATGCGATCATGCAGGTGCGGACTAGTGGTCGCAGAAGAGGAGAAGGCATGTGTTTGAGAGCGTCGCAGAGGCGAGGTTTTAGGCCGCATCTGCGTTATGGAAAAAGCGATGGTTTGAATTCTTGAACAGCAAACAACCAGTTTAGATATTCACGACCAAGAAGTACTGGATTCTCTTTAGGCGCAGGAGCTGGACTGGTGCGCAGGTACCCATTTTGCATCGCACTTGCATTGTTGCAGAAGCAGTGATTGTTCCGGAGGTGCGATGGGTGAAATTCCAGTTGTTCATCACAGAAGCGTGTTCTTGGTCGCAAAAGCGACGCTGCAAAAGTGGCCACTATTCCGCAAAATGTGAAAGTCCTGGCTAGAAGCTATAAATGGAGGGCTTGGTCATTTTACTCATATCATGAGTTGGGGAGACCAGATTTGGGCGATTTTCGAGGCAATTTTTACCTGACGGATTGGGGTAAGTGTTCATTACTCTGTTTTGATTATATTTCATGAATCTATCTTCGTTTTGGCATTTGACTAATGATTTCAAGAGAAAAATTGGGGGGTCTTTTAGAGGAGCAGGACGGGGTTTGACTTTTTTGTTGACTTTGGACTTTTGATTAAAGATTCCACCTTTATTGTATGGGTTTGTTTCCTTTGGCATTATTTGATGTTCTTGAGTTGCTTTAGGCTAGTTTCGAGCCGTTCGGAGGTCGGTACGTGTGGGATGGCATTTTGGAGTATCGTTACTTGCTCGGTATTGCATTTGCCTTGTTCAAGTTAAGTAACACTTCTAATATGAACCCCTGAATATACGTGTTATGTGTTTGGCGTTGAGGTGACGGGCGTGTAGGCGTGCACCGTGTGAATTATGACTCCGATGATTCTGTGGTACCTTGTAGTATTCTATCTTGTTTTTATACATGAAATTTCTGCATGCTAAAATAATTGAGCTGTGATCCATGTTAGAAATTATGTTTAGGCTATTCACTTATTCTGTTGGGACCCACTGAGACCATCTTTGCTGTTGAGTTATTTGCTTAAATTATAATTACATACTCAGTCACATTCATTCATATGCATATCATATCTCAGTCTCTGTTATCATTGTTGTCACATCATTTTATCATTGTTTGGGCTAATTGGCATGAAATTTGTGAGCCCGAGAGACTGGAGTGATTGATGATTGACCTGAGGCCGAGGGCTTGTGTCACGACCCAAACTGGAGGTCCATGACTGGCACCCGGGTGGGTGCCATACTTTCCGAGTTCCAACGCACATTTTATCTAACTTTTCTTATTATCTATAAGGGCCGACGAGATCATATAAATGGTAGACATGAATCCTTAACAACCAACAATGGCAGATAATGGAATGAACATATATATCATGGACCGACAAGGCTTTCATGAAGCTATGTATAAGGTACGAGCTAACAAGCTTCCATGAGAGACCATACAACAAAAATTAGTCGACAAGGCAATCCAAACTATACATGAGTTGACACCTGTCTATGAGCCTCTAGGGAAACATAAGTGCTGCAACATAGCCAGAACAGGGCCCCGATATACCCATAACGTCTATAACAAAAATGCATACCAAGACCATGGCAAGTCAGAAGAAGGGATCTAGCCGATAACCGCTGAACTGGGCAGCCTACTATGGTGGGGGAGCTTCACCTACCTGTCTATCAGGACCTGCAGCGTCCAAAAATAAAAGGACATCAGTACGAATAAAGTACTAAGTATGTAAGGCAGGAAAGCATAAGTAAGAACAGTAATGTAAACAAGGACAGAGAATATACAACCTGTAACATCTGGGTACCTCTGAGGATTACTGATATGAAATGCGTAACACATACATATATATACACATAAACTTTTAAAACATACGTCTCTATGGTCATAATCATTATCATATCGTACTCGGCCCTAATAGGCTCGGTAAAAACATACCCCGCAATCATAAGGCTCGATAGAATCGTACCCGGCCACGTGGAGCTTAGTAAAATCCAACTGATCGGTGGTTGCACAATAGGTGTCGTACTCTTCCGACTATAGCACGGCTCGGTAGAGTAAAATAGATACATATATATGATGCGTGCTGGACTCATTGGAATCACATTTTGAACCTTTCGAAGTAACGTGAGGTCGGTATCCTCCGTACACATTATTAGGATTAACTCTTCATCAAGAATCTTATAAGAATCCGGAAGTACCAAATACATTGATAACATAAGAATAAGAGAGGTAACATCAATCGTTCCATAAGAAGGGAAACTATGTAAGTACTGCTAGCTTCTAAGAGTGGAGTATCTTTGGAAGCTCGTTCATTACATTAGGTACAATCGGAGTCGCGCAAAAGAAGGAAAGGGATAGCCTCACATACCTTGTATATACTGCCCAACCTCAAGCTATGAAAATGCCACGACTCCTTAGTCTACAATAAGAGAAATGACACTATCGTTATAGTTTAAGCGTCGTAACTATTATGTATCAACCATAACCTATTTTACGATGAAACGGAGAGTACCACCCCTATTTATTTGAATTCCCGTAGGTTAACACAATAACCAAACAGCCCAAACAACATCAATTATAATCATATTGAGCCTCCCAAAACAGTCCACCAGCCACAACATTACTAACAAGCCTTTCGATATATATCTGACAAGTTCTAGCTTCAACGACTTAGTCGAAACTTGGATAATCTTAAATACATGTATGGTAAAAGGTTCATTATTTTTAAACATAAATAAAAACTCCAATTTGACCTTAATTGACCAAGAAATATCCCTCCGATGCTACCACAAGAACAAGGAAGCGAAGCTAGCAATCAATTAGGGTTTTTCGGCACTAGAATCACTTTAGAAGACTTGAATCACCTAGGGTTGATATTAAAACTTGAGGGATTATTTTTCAGAACATAAACAACTTAAAACAACGTCCCACACGAGCTAGAACAACACAAAAATCAGCAACAACAAGAAGAACAAGAAACTTACTAGCGCCACGGGATTCCCGACACTTGATTTGTGTTGTTTGCCCTTTGTTTTGGTCTTGGATCACGAGAGAACCTTGAGAGAGTGTTATTAGGGTTCTAAGGTCTTAATATACTGAAAAATAATGACTTAAAACGCGAATATCTCTCATTTTTGAGATCGTATCGACAAACGGTTTAATGCGTTAGAAACTAAACTCATAGATATTCTATTTGGTGGGTATATCACCCCCCAATTACATGTAAATTGGGAGAAAAGTTTAATAAAATTTGACCTAAATTTTAAGTAAAATTATGAACGTAAGTTGTGACAACTTTTGTCGACTTATGTTTCATAACTCATTTGACTTTAAGACTTATGAAACGGATATTATATGATTCAAATACCTTAAAACACGACCTCTTGGCAATATTAATCACCTCTATATTTACTCGAAAATACGAGTTACAACATCCTTGATTCGTTTAATTTCTAATACTTCTTAACCACTCTTATACACCCTTGTATCATTTAGGACCAATAGGACTAAATTCTTGTCATCTAAAAGATAATCTCTTCTCGGACCTATATAGACTAACTTACGGCGTAATCTAACGTACGAGGGTTGTAACACCCTCCCCCCCTTAGGAACATTTGTTCTCGAATTTACGAGTTTACGGGGAGTCTAAATCATCGTGGATTCCAACGGAATTTTTTGGCTGAGTTTCCCCTATAGAATAGACACTAGCAAAACTTGCAAGCAGTAAACCCAACCTATTGCCTTACAAGGCTGTACAAAGTATTATAGATATGTATATTATCTGCATATCACCATTTTGTATTAAGAAAGAGTATTATCAATTTATCGCTTACCTCATAGAGACGTTTTACCTTCTAATGCATCCTGCGTTCCCCCTGGCATCCTCGTTATCTTCAATCTGGAACAGGTAAGGATATTTAGACTTCATCTCATCCTTTGCTTCCCATGTCATTTCTTCCATATTATTGTTCATCCACAATACTTTAACGGAAGCTACATCCTTTGTTCTCAGATTGCGGAATTGTCGATCTAATATAGCCCCTGCCATTTCTTCATATGATAGATCCTTTGTAACTTGTAAATCTTTGTTAGGGATGACCTGAGAAGGGTCTCCAATAAGTTTCCTCAACATAGATATATGGAATACCGGTGGACAAATTCCAATTCGAATGGCAATTCTAACTCATAAGCAACCTGTCAAATTCGTCGAAGAATTTTGTACGGCCCGATATACCGTGGACTTAGTTTACCATTCTTCCCAAAATGCATAACACCCTTCATCGTCGAGATTCTCAAGAAAACCCAATCACCAACCTCAGATTCTAGGTCGCGACGTCGGACATCAGAATAAGACTTTTGCCTGCTTTGTGCCGTCTTCGGTCGCTCTTGTATCACTTTCACCTTCTTAATGGCTTGGTGAATCAAATATGGTCCACATAATTCTGTTTCACCGACTTTAAACCATCTAACTGGTGATCTACATCTCCTCCCATACAGTGCCTCGTACAGGGCCATTTTAATACTGGAATGGTAGCTATTATTGTAGGCGAATTCTGAGTGTCAGATAGTCATCCCAATTCCCCTTGAAATATAGAACACATGCTCGTAGCATATCTTTAAGTGACTGAATGGTATGTTCAACCTGTTCGTTAGTCTGCAAATGGAATTTCGTGTTGAGATTCACTCGTGTGCCTAAACCCTTCTGGAAAGAACTCCAAAAGCTAGCCGCAAATTGAGCTCCTCGGTCTGATATAATAGATAATAGCACACCATGAAGCCTAACAATTTCCTTGATATACAACTTCGCATTATCTTCAGCTGTGCAAGTTGTCTTAACTGGCAGAAAATTGGCACATTTTGTAAGTCGATCAACTATCACCATATGGAGTCAAACTTATGATAAGTCGATCACGTCCTATTTCCAAGTCAGAATCTCTATATTCTGAATCAATCCACCGAGTTTCTGATGCTCAATCTTTACTTGTTGACAAATAGGGCACTGGGCTACAAATTCTGCAATGGACTTCTTCAGGTTATCCCATCAATACTGCTCCTTAACACCATGATACATCTTGGTCGAGCCGGGATGGATGGAATATCGGGACCGATGAATCTCAATCATAATCTTCTCTCGCAACCCCGCCACATTAGGCACACATAATCGGCCCTAGTATCTTAGGGCCCCATCTCCTCCGATCTCGAAATCCGTAATTTTACACTGCTAAATGCTCTCTCTCAATTGTACTAAGGTAGGATCTTCATATTGTCGTGCTTTTACCTCGGCTACCAAAGATGGTTCTAATGTATTCTCTATAGTAAGACCTCCGTCATCAGAGTCTAGCAATCAGATTCTCATATTGGCTAGCTGATGAAGCTCTTTAGTCAACCCCTATTTACCTGTCTCAATGTGTACTAAGCTTCCCATTGACTTACGACTGAGAGCGTCTGCCACAATATTGGCTTTACCGGGATGGTATAATATCTCGACATCGTAATCTTTCAGTAATTCAAGCCACCTACGTTACCTCATATTCAACTCCTTCTGCTTGAAGATGTATTGTAAACTTTTGTGATCTGTGTAGATGTCAACATGGACACCGTATAAGTAGTGCCGCCATATCTTCAAAGCATATATTACTGCAGCCAATTCCAAATCATGAGTCGGGTAATTATTTTCATGCTTCTTCAATTGTCTTGATGCATAAGAAATCACCTTCCCACGTTGCATCAATGCGCACCGCAAACCTATACCTGAGGCATCACAATATACCACATAACCTTCTTTTCCTTCTAGGAGAGTGAGCACTGTCGCGGATGTCAATCGATTCTTTAGCTCCTGAAAACTATGTTCACAAGTGTCAGATCACTGGAACTTGGCAGCTTTCTATGTTAACTTAGTTAATGGTGCTGACGTAGAGGAAAAACCTTCTACAAACCTCCTATAATATCCTACTAACCTCAGGAAGCTACGGACTTCTAACGGTGTTATAGGTCTTGGCCAATTCTTCACTGCATCGATCTTCTGAGTGTCGACATTAATACCCTTGTCGGATATCACATGGCCAAGGAATGCTACTGAGTTTAGCCAGAAGTCACATTGGGAGAGCTTAGCATATAACTTACAATCCTGAAGGGTCTGTAATACTATCCGCAAGTGGCCCGTATGTTCTGTCTCTGAACGAGAATACACCAGAATGTCATCAATGAATACGATAACGAACACATCAAGATAGGGCCTGAATACACTATTCATGAGATCCATAAAAGCTGCTGGGGCGTTTGTTAGCCCGAACGACATCACCAAGAACTCAAAGTGCACACATCTTATCCGGAAGGTCGTATTTGGAATATCCTTCTCCTTAGCCCTCACCTGATGATACCCTAAACACAAGTCAATCTTGGAGAACTAATTGGCACCCTGGAGTTGGTCAAACAGGTCGTCAATCCTTGGAAGTGGATATTTGTTCTTTATAGTAAACTTATTCAACTGTCCATAATCGATAAACATCCATAACGACCTGTCTTTCTTCCGCACGAACAAGACTAGGTGCAGCCCAAGGTGAAGTGCTAGGCCTAATGAATCTCTTATCCAGCAAGTCCTTCAACTGCGCCTTCAACTTTTGCAACTCTGTCGGGGCCATCCTGTATGGAGGGATAGAGATCGGTTGAGTGTCAGGCAACACATCAATGCTAAACTCAATCTCCCTTTTAGGAGGAAGACCTGGGAGTTAGTTTGAGAAAACATCTAGAAATTCTTTGACCACGGGGATTGATTGTAGAGTAGGTGGCTTTGCCTCCGCATCCCAAATGTGAACGAGATGATAAATGTAACCTTTTGAGATCATCTTTCTTGCCTTAAGATAGGAAATAAACATACCTTTCGGTGTAGCAATTTTCCCCTTCCATTCGATGACGGGTTCACCAGGAAACTGAAACCTAACCATCTTCGTACGGCAATCAACATTTGCATAGCGTGAGGCCAACCAGTCCATTCCCATTATCATATCGAAATCAATCATTTCTAACTCAAATAAATTTGTTGAGGTTTGACGACTACAAATCATCACTGTGCACCTCTATATACCGTTATAGCAATCACAGATTCTCCTATCGGAGTCGATACCGCAAGTGGCTTGCTTATTAATTCAGCTTTGACGCCAAACTTATTAGCAATAAAGGGTGTAACATATGATAATGTAGATCCAAGATCAATCAACGGATATACATCATATGAATACGCAGACAATATACCTGTAACAACATCCGGAGATGACTCGAGATCCTATCGACCTACTAGAGCATATGTTCGATTTTGAGTACCACTTGAACTCGGCACTGCACCTCTACCTCTACCACGACCTATCGACTGCTGAAAACCGCGTGCTGGAGGTCGAACTGATGAGGAAGAACCAGACACATATCTAGTCAGGTGAGCGATACCACCACCTCCTCTGTTAGGACAATCCCGCATCATATGGCCAGGCTGTCTGCAAGAATAGCACGCATCGGAACCCCGATGACACAGGTCCAAAGTGGGCCTTGGCGCACTGATCACAACGAGGTGTTGTAGGTCTCGTCTAATTAGTATCCATATTATATTGTGAGCCTGATGCCCGCGAACTTTGACTTGAACCATAATGGGTAAATCGCTCATACCGAGGCCTCTAAAACTATGGAGGAGCACTAGCTACAGGTGGCGCCAAACTCCTCGAAGACTGAGGCCTGATACTACCTCTGAAGTCACCAAAATACCCTTCAAATCTCGCCCTCTTATGCTGCCCCTATCCTACTCCCTGTCCGCCCTTTTGCCGGCGCTAACGATCCTCTAGTGTCTGGGCATAAGCTTGAATACGGGAAATATCCACGCCCTCTACCAAGGAGGCTATCGTGCACTCATTTATCAGCTATGGTCCCAACCCGTTCATGAACAGGTGCACCCTATCGCTCATCTCGGCCACCATATGGGGAGCATACCTTGCTAAAGAATCAAACTGCATACCATACTCTCGCACACTCATATTGCCCTGTCGAAGGTTCAAGAACTTATCAGCTCTAGCTCGTCGCATCTCAAATGGAAAGTAGTGACGAAGAAAGGCCTCAAAAAATTCCTTCCGCATAGGTGGAAGAGCGTTCGAACCCCTGGATCTCTCCCAACTATCATAATAGAAAACTGCTAAATCCCGTAATCGATAAGAAGCCAATTCTACTTTCTCCGTATCACTAGCATGCATAACCCGCAGTGTACAATGCACCTTATCAATAAAAGTCTGCGGGTCCTCTTTGATGTCTGATCCAGTAAATACTGGAGGGTCTAGATTAATAAAATCATGAACTCTCGCACTAACCGATTTATCAGCAGCACCGGTATTTTGCCTCTGAGCTTGAGCAGCTACCAAGCTTGTCAACAGCTGTACCGAACTCCGAATATCCTGGTCTATTGTGCCAGACGGAGGAACTAGAGGTGTTGGGTGCCTCCTAATATCCTCTAGAGGAAAAGGAGTGGATGAGGTATGAGACGGCACCTCACTATGAGGCTCACTTTGGCCTACTCTAGCTAGAGGCACCTGACTGGTACCCTCTCCCGCAGCAATATCAAGCCGTCTACTAATCGCTTGCTTCCTAGTCGAAAGCATCGCTGAAAGAAAACATGGTGAATATTAGAGACGTACACTAATGACTCAACTCTACGCACGATCTTGATTCAGGAAAAAGGTAACAACCCTAAATGTCACGTAGCCTCCTGATTATAAATGTGGCGCGCTACACATCTTTAATCAAGACTCTACTAGACATGGCTCATAGACAACCCCAAGGACAACCTTGCTCTGATACCAAGTTTATCACGACCCAAACTGGAGGGCCATGACTGGCACCCGGGCGGGTGCCATACTTGCCGAGCACCAATGCTGTGAATGGAGGGAGCTAGCACTAAAGACGTACCTGTGTTTCAGTCATAGCTACCTCTTATTCTTGGTAGCTTTAGAATTATTAATCTGTTCATGTATATTTCAAACAAATGATGTATTTATTTCATACCAGCTTTGTAAACTCTAAATCATAGAAGCTCATGATTTGTACTACCAGTCCTTTGGATTTTGTATAAAAGCTCAATTATTTCATCATTTATTTTTGTCAGTTAAATATCATTTGAATGGGATTTTTGTTATTTGGATTTCCTAGCGGGTTGGGTTAGGTGCCATCACAACTAGTTGGATTTTGGGTCATGACAAGTAGGTATCAGAGCTCTAGGTTCATTGGTTCTACAAATAATGAGCAAGTTTCCAGTAGAGTCTTGCAGATCGGTATGATGACGTCTAGACCTATCTACGAGAGGCTACAAGCCATTTAGGATAAAATTCCCATCTTCCTTTCTCTATCGTGCGACATTGATTCAGCTTGAAGTGTATCTCTTTCAATTCCTTCAACTCACTTGTATGCGTATGTGAGTGCTCGGTATCAGTTGAGTAGCAACGACTTGTGATTCCATGGATGAGGTGTGAGTTGTGTTCTTTTTCTTATGTGCTGATGATGGGCTAGTCTGGAGGACTTTGGGCTGGGTTTTGACTGTCTCTTGAGAAGGGTGATTTTGATTGTGTAGGCACGTGCTTTTGGATTTATTTGTCCGTTAGTTTCCCTATGAGCGGAATTGTGGCTCGATGAGTGGTTGGATGGCTATATGATGAGTATGATGTGATTACGGGATGTGTTCAGAAAGTTTGAATGTGAGGGAAAGAGCTCGCTTGAGATGTGAAAAAAAGACTATTGGATGCTCGAGTCTTGAGTTATGAGGGTTTTTGAGAGATTCTTTCGTGTTATTTCATTTGTGGAACAATGTAGATTTTCATGTGTCGTTGATAAGTTCATTCTCAGGAAGATTAAGTGATTTGTGTAATAGTTGTGGTTGTGAAAGGGTATAGAGAGATGCCAATTTGAGGCTAAGCAGGTGGGTTATCACCTGTGGCGTAATCTACGGATATGTGATCCTTATGATGTTGTGTGGAGACTTTCTTTTCTACCAGTGGGTATAGGTGTTGCAATTAAGTTTGGATTGGTTGATAAAGTTGACCCGACCGTTACGAGGATGAATGCGAGCTTAGCAGATTATTTGAGGTAGTATATGGTTTGTGTTACATGAGCTTATGAAGGATTTAGTTAAATTTCAGTGCAGTATTATGGCATTAATAGAGTATGGGAATTGTGAGTTATCAAGTGTTTTTATCTATGGCTTTGAGCCAAGTGGGGGAGTCTTCTATCGACGATTTGATTGCATGATTATGTGTTATATTGGATTAGGTCTGAGGCATACGTGTGGATCGGTTATGACTTGTAGAGGCTGGTTTTCAGGATGTCTTAAGCAAGGACATTTCTGGATGCAGGGTGTATTAAATTTTATGGGTATATAGGAATCATGGAATGATTGAGTTGTTATTCGTGAAGGATGTTCTACACATGTAGTAGGAATTTCCTCGGTTTCATTAAGGG
>MCJB01032412.1:41012-56168 GCA_002018475.1 Nicotiana obtusifolia | reverse complement strand
GGGGGGGGGGGGGGGTTTACTTCTTTAGGTCGTGTTAATGGGGCACAGGTCATTTGACCCTTTTGGGCGATGCAATTGAGATTTGAGCAGAGTGGGTGACTCTCGAAAAGGTCCTAATGGGTTCAAGATTTATATGTAGCGATTGAGAATTTTTTTGGACATATGGCTAGAATTTGAGATTTGCATCGGATGGTGTCAGAACTTGCGGTATTTCTATATCATTATGGATTCTATATTTCAGTATTACAAAGGCGAAGGAAATGGCTGTAGATTAGCATAACATCTCTTCAGAGTGGGTGTCATTATTGTGGTACTTTTGGGGTGCTTAAGAGGGAATACTTTGGCTTATGGGCCTTAGGGCGATGTAGTTTTATGTTAGGATCTATTGTGGTGAGCTTTGAGTAAGGGTCGTGGTGTTCTGGCATGGAGAAGTGTCACCTTGAGGGTAATCCAGAAGGAACTCAGAGGAAATAGGACAACGTGGTAGTAGGTTGGATGAGCATGTTCATGGATTTGATCGATTCTTTGGGTACTTATGATGTGGTGAGTCTCTAAGGGTTTTTTGTGGAAATACATTTGGTTTGACGACCTACGTGGCTTGGTTGAGTTAGAGAGATTCAGTTCTAATGGCTTGGTTATGTGCAAATGGGTTTCGAAGAGTTCTCGATGGTATCTACCATGATTTGAGATGGATATTTCCTACCGGCGTGAGGAGCATGTTGTGTATTGTGATTTTATCCTGGATGGGATTATATGGAAGGTTTTTGATTGATCGGGTATGTATCCTGTTGGTGACTCAGAGTTGATTATGAGAATCCCATGCTTTTCATACGATGGCATAATAGATGCGATGTGTTGTGTGGGATTGAGATTTGCATGTGCAAGGTCACGGTTCAGTTTTGAAGGGAAGGCCATGAAATCATGGACAACATGAACGGTTTCTGGTGACTAGATAAATGCCATTACTACTTGGTATTGCCTGAGAAGGTGCGCATGCAGAAGGCGCATTGTGTTTTGACTAACAGATGCTTCATTAGTATTGCTGTACTCGCCTGGTTGATCGACTACTGATATTCAGATTTTTGCTATGTGGCATTGAAGAATGATAGAAGTATTTCTCGTGGGGATGAATGTGTATGCGAGATGCGTTATTCATTCAAATGGTGGAGTTGGGACCGGCTGTAGTGATTCATATGTTCTAGGGATATGGAGACTGGGAGTTCTCAGAAGGAGATTGTTTCGTGGATTGCGGATTGTGAAGATGCGGCCAACGTTAACTAAATGGTAATACATGCTATGATTATGTCATTGTAGATTTTTGGAGGGCCATTTATCCATTTGGGGATGACTGGAGTTGATTTGGGGGCCCGTTGCTAGGCTCGAGGAGATGTGTATTCTACACCAGGTCAGATTTGTTAACTCGACACCGTTATTGCAGAAAGGTGTGTCATTTGGTTAGAGTTGAGGTTGTTCGTGTTCTGATATGTTCTATCTGTTACTCTTCTATGCTATGAGGGATTGTGATTTGTTGGTTATATGCACAGATGATGTGGTTCTGTTCGGGCCTTGTAGAGAAATTTGATCGAGATGGTTATTAGGGTGTTAAATGGTTAATTTCCCCATGGTTATGTTCTTTCCAGGCTATGGTACATAGTTATCCGCTTCTCCATGGTCATGGCCATGCACTTCATGTACTTGATGTCGATTTGCTTGTGGTTGTTCATTTTGAGATTTGGGCCACAAGGTCTTTCATATGGATCGGTGTTTGGATGGGTCACACATGGCAGCGGGGTTACGATGGGATATTATCCTTTGTAATAGATTCGTGTTTCTTGGTTTTACGGTGTGTGACGGGTTCTTAGCATTGCGTTGTGGTGGTACTTTTTGAGCTTGTGGAACAGCTCTCTCGTTTGAGTCATTTTCATTTTTGGGTGCATTTGAATTATTGCGTATCGGTGCACGGATTGCAAGGTTTGTGACTTAAGGTTTTATTGGTGTGGCATGTCAGTGGAGAGGCTGTAGTTGATGAGATGACGTCGTTGGACCTAGAAGGGGTGCTATCAGATTTGATTACGGTATGTTTGGAAGAATAATATCTAAAGTCACCTTAGAGTTTTGCTTTGGTTCTTGTTGGACGAGAGAGAATGCTCTAGGACTTGTTGATCTGATGAGCAACTATGAGTTTCTGCGTGTTTCTTTCATCATCAGTAGTGTACAGAGGGTTTGAAGAAGGTTTTATTTGATATGAGATTTATTACCGGTTTGGGCTTGTTTGAGCAGCTACTGTGATCAAGAATTGTTGCGACAAGTATGTGAGTTGTGTGGTATATCATGTCATTACATCTTGGGTTATGGTCATGGATTGATACAGCTTGTTCAGACTTATGCAATGTGTAGATGCGAGATTCGGGTCTTGTAAGGAATTCTGGATGTTGGAAATTGGGTTATGAGGCTTACGGACTAAGGTTAAAGTAGTGATCTTCGATTATGTTGCGTAGTCAGGCTTACTTGGATTGGGGTGATGCGAGATCACCCCTGGGTATGTGCATGGTAAGGTTACACAGTGATTTGACTGCTTAGGAACAACTCTTGGCACGTTCGAGGACGAACGTATGTTTAAGTGGGGGAGAATGCAACGACCCGACAGGTCATTTTGAGCAATTGCATTTGGTTCAGCTATTTAAAGTCTTTAAAGGGATCGTATGATGTATTTTGTCTTGTATGAAACAATTTTGATATTTCAGGTTATTCGAATTTGATTTGGAAGAATGATTCTCAACTAGGAAGCTTTAAGTTTGGAGTGTTGACCAAGCTTGACTTTTGTGTATTAGACCTCGTAACAGAGTTTGGATGATTCCGTTAGGTCCGGATGGTGATTTGGACATGAGCGTATGCCCGGATTTGTATTTGGATATTTCTAGAAGGTTTCGGCACTATTTGGCGAAAATTGGCAATTTTAAGGTTTTCAATGTTCATATGTTTGACTGGGAGTTGACTTTTGTGATATCAGGTTCGGATTATGGTCCTGAGAATTTTAATAGCTTCGTTATGTCATTTGGGACTTGTGAGCTGAATTTGAGTTCATTCCGAGTTGATTTGATATGGTTCAGCATGAGATTTGGATGTTGAAAGTTCAAAAATTCATTAAGTTTGATATGAGGTGCGATTTGTCGTTCTATGTTGTTCTGCGTGATTTGAGGCCTCAAATAGGTCCGTGTTATGTATGGAACTTGCTGGTATATTCGGACGGGGTCCGAGTGGCTCGGGTGAGTTACGGACGTGGTTACGGTTCATTTTGGGCTTTATGGCATTGGTTGAGGCTGCTGGTTCTGGTGTGTCCGCATCTACGGAGGACTGGTCGCACATGCAACACCACAGGTGCGGACTAGTGTTCATAAGAGCGGAGAAGGGATGTGTTTGAGAGCATCACAGATGCGAGGTTTTGGGCCGCATCTGCTTTATCGTAGAAGCGATGGTTTAGGCGCAGGAGCGAGACTGGTCCTCAGGTGCACGTTTTTTATCGCACTTGCACTGTCATAGAAGCGGTGATTGTTGTGCAAATGCGATGGGCGAGATTCCAGTGGTTCTTTGCAGAAGCATGTTCTTGGTCGCAAAAGCGACGTTGTAGAAGCGGCTACTATTCTGCATATGCGGAAAGGCCAGGGCAGAAGCTATAGATCAAGGGCTTGGTCATGTTAATCATATTTTGAGTTGGGGAGGTTTGATTTAGGCAATTTTGGAGGCAGTTTTCACTACGTGGATTGTGGGTAAGTGTTCTATACTCGGTTTTTATTATATTTCATGAATCTATCTTCATTCTAGCATTTGATTGAGATTTCAAGAGAGAAATTGGCGGGTTTTTGTCTAAAGTATCATATAGTGAATTTTGAGTTTTGGACATCGATTCACAGTCGGATTTGGTTGAAACTAGTATGGTTGAATTGAATAGGTTGTTGGAATTTTTGAGTTTAATCGGGTTCAGAGGTCCGGGCCTAGGCTTGACATTTTGGTTGACTTTGGGCTTTTGATTTTAGATTCCACCTTTATCAATTGGGTTTCTTTCCTTTGACATTATTTGATGTTCTTGATTTGCTTTTGGCTAGTTTTTGAGCCGTTCAAGTTCAGTATGAGGGGGGATGGTATTTTGGAGTATCGTTTGGCTTGCTTAGTATTGGATTCGGCCTGTTGGAGGCATGTAACACTTCTAAACTTGGTGGTGAAGGTATGAACCCCTGAATATACATGTTATGTGTTTGGTATTGAGGTGACGCACAGCTAGGTGATGGGCGTGTGGGCGTGCACCTTGTGAATTATGACTCAGATGATTTTGTGCTACCGTGTAGTATTATATCGTGTTTTTATCTATGAATTTCCTACGTGCTAGAATAATTGAACTGTGATCCATGTTAGGGATCATGTTTAGGCTATGTACTTATTATGTTGGGACCCACTGAGACCATTTTTGCTGTTAAGCTATTTGCTTAAATTGTAGTTACATACTCAGTCATATTCATTCATTTGCATATCATATCTCAGTCTCTGTTATCATCGTTGTCACATCATGTTATCATTGTTCGGGCTGATTGGCATGAGATTTGGTAGCCTGAGAGACTGGAGAGATTGATGACTAAGCTGAGGCTGAGGGCCTTATTGTGAGTGATATTGATGGGATCGGGTTGTACGCCGCAGCAAGTTTTATAGATTCATGATGGATCGGGTTGCATGCCGTAGTGCGTTTTATTAATTTATGATGGGATCAGCTTGCACATCGCATCAGGTGTTATTGATTCATGATGGGGTCGGGCTATGCGCCGCAGTATGCACCGTGCAGTGCTGAGTGACTGAGTGTGTTGAGGGATTGAGCATGATGAGTGGGAGTGCGAGACAATGAGATTGAGTACTCTGAGAGTTTGAGTACATGGGTTCATCACTGTGATGCATTGCATTGACATGTATACTCGACGTACATGAATAGAGATGTAGGCATAGAGATCTACTTTCCTCATGCTATCTGCGTTTGAAATATTTTATCTGTTGTTCAATGTTGTTGGAAAAAATCACAGTTTTCTAATATCCTCACATTTTGGTGAATTCGGTGAAAGATTTGGCTTTTACTGTTATACTTGAGAAGCATGCCTATTTTTTCGTAACTGTGGACGAGATGAGCATCATATTTTGAGTTGTTTCTTGTACTACCTTTATTATGTTGTTATAAGTTGTTGTTAGCAATTAGTGTTGGACTCGGACCATTGTCCAAGCTCGCCACTTCTTTCAACCTAAGGTAAGGTCTGTTACTTATTGAGTACATGGGGTCGGTTTTATTCATAATACACTTATGCACCTTGCGTGCAGATTTTGGATGCTGATGTTGCTGTGAATGGCGGGAGCTAGCACTGAAGACGTACCTGCATTTCGGTCATAGTTGACTCTTTTAATTGGTAGCTTTAGAATTATTATTCTATTCGTGTATATTTCAAACAGATGAAGTATTTATTCATACCAGCTTTGTATAATCTAAATCTTATAAGCTCATGATTTGTACTGCCTGTCCTTGGGATTTTGTATAAAAGCTCAGTTATTTCAACATTTATTTTCTCAGTTAAATCTCATTTGACTAGGATTGTTGCTATTTGGCTTACCTAGCAGGTTGGGTTAGGTTCCATCACTACTAGTTGGATTTTGGATCGTGGCATCTTAGGAAATTGGTCTGCAAAAAGAATCAGATCTAGACTAGCCCCCTTTAGATCTGACCAGAGGCCATTTTTCGGACGACCTTGTTTGAAATCGACCCCATGTTTATCTCCCTTTGATCTGGTTTGTTCGCTATTGTTATTGTGCTTGAGTTTCTAAACGCCAGTATATTTTCGGTGACCATCCGAGGAAGTAACACCAGAAATAATACCGATGAAGACTCCTCTTGCTTTGTCGTTTTTATTTTTCCAGATATGGATGGAGATACTCAGATTTTAGCCCGATTTGTGCAGTTTCCGACAACCATTAAGGCTTCTCTTATCTCTCGATGCTCCTTGTGTTTAGATCCTTGTTTGCGCTGCTTTCCGTCTTCTTTTATTGTTTTGTTACTGTTGTTACTACACTATTTTGATGCGGTTAACGCTTCCATCTTTGTTGTCGTGATGGGTTCTGCAGGTCATTGGTGTTTCATGATGACTTTGAGATGTTTTCTACAATTTTAGTAAATACTAAGGCTGATGGGAGTAATTTCTTGAGATCTTGTGTGATATTTTGACTGATAAATTACATCGTCCCTTGGACCCGGAACAAATATATTTTATGAGGCGATGATGAAAGCGAAAGAAAAAATAAAAAACGAGAATGTGAATGTCCATGCTTCCGGAGGCAACACTGTTGGCCACCCTATATGGTATACACCATCCGAGCCTCCAAAACCATTTTTTAAATCATTTTCAAAAGAGTAGTTTCCCATGATTTTTTTTAAACTATTATCCAAAAATATTTTACAAACACATTTTTTAAAACAATCTTTCAAAATAATAAAAACAAAAACATTTCAAGTCATTTTCAAGAACAATTTTCCAAAACTATTTTTAAAACAAAAACCATTTCAAAACATGTCACTCTATTAGTTTCACTCTTACATATTATTTTACTAATAATTTGCTTCTCTTTTGCGAGGTACAATTATATAGAGTCGCTTTCGAAAGATGGCATTTGGGAGAAGGATTGAAGACGAACCCTCATCGAATCCCCGCGTCGTACTTTCCGTTCTTGTGATGTACCCAAAACATAAAGTATAGTAAAGTAGTAGATAGATGTGTTTGCTTGCGTACTTTGATATTGCTTATTTGCTACACTTAGGGAATTGCATCTAGTTAACAATCGGACTAACTTACAATATTGTGTGTTGAGTAATTCTTGATGTTTATCTGAGATGTTGAATATATTTTGTAGCATAATTAATTAATTTAGAATTGGTATATACCTAACTAATTAAATTAATCATATACACAATAATGAAACATGTCATCTTCTTGTAAAAAATAAAATAAATAATTTTGTCTTTGTCTTCAAATTATATGAATATCTTTTCGAACCACTTTATGTATAAAATTATTCTTTAATTGACACATCTTAAGTGGGGATTGTAGTTGGACTATCATACTATTCTTTGAGAAACTTAGGCCTTGTAATCATTCGGGCTTGGTCCACATAATTGTGCTCCAAGACCATGACTCAAAATTAGTCTTTAGTTACTCATTGAATAATGACTCACTTTCTTTAGCGCAAATACTTCTTCATATTGATACAATAGTTTTCTATGTCATAAACGTTTTTGACGCATTTTTCTTATACTATATTAATTCTTCAATCATCAAGATTAGTTGTTTCATTTTAATCGTCATATGCTAACATTGTTCAAAGATTATTCTTTTCCATCCTTTGCTAATCATGTGGAGTAAATATCTATTTTTACATTTAGCTTTCCCCTTAAATGATTAATATTTGCACATAAATTAAATTTCTTTCGAAGTGTATTCTATAATTAATATTCATTATTCAATATGTAAATATTTCACTTATCACTGCACATTATCTTATACTCTCATTCCTTTAAGAACTTCTTGTACTTGTTCATTCATATTAAATGAAATTCTTTCATATCCTATTCATTAATTAAAGTGCAAGATATAATGTTCGTGCATCCTTTAATTTTGTCTTTAATTGTTAATTATCCTTTTTATTAATTCTGTACATTAATCAAATCATATATTGTTCCTTTCATACATAACCTATTCTTTTAAAGTTACCAAATTCTTCTCTTTGTGTCTTGTGCCCCAATTTAAAAAAAAAATCTAAACTATTTCATACATTTTGTTCGTCTATTTTTTACTACATGTGCACATAAATATAAATATCTTATTATTTCCTTGCCACAATTAATTTTCCTTTCTTTAATGTATTTTTTTCGTAAAATAATAAATTAATTCCTTTGTTACCCTATTCATTACATAAAAATATTTAAAAATAATTCTTTCTCCCCTTTTTTGACCAATCACTTTAAGGTGAGTTTTCCTTTCCTTTTTTTTTTTTTAAAGTTTTTAGCCTATCACTCAAAATACCTCACCTTTGGTTATAAATCAAATTCTTCCAAATGCATTCTTTAACTACAATTCATCTAGTTAATTTAAAAAATATTCCACTTGTTACTTCATATTTGCTTTGCATTTTGTCATTTTACAAAAATACAATTCTCACAAACTTCATTCTCCTTTTATATATAATTTATCATACATAGACATTTAACTTTCACCATGTGACATTCTAGTTCAATCACCCCTCATTCATGCTACTTTACCATTCTTTGTGTATATCAAATTAATCATTCTTTTGAACCTTCTCTCCCTTATTTGATCGAGTCGACAGGAACAACCTTTTTTATGGATGTTGAGGGATGCCTAACACTATTCCCTCGAGATGATTCTAACCCTTACTCAGAATCTCAACGGTCTTGTAGATCATTGTCAAAGCGTACATTATATAGTGTAATATAGGTGTCCTAGTGTGCCTTAAACTTTACGAGGTGACTCTAAACTTTAACTAACCTTGTAGAATACTATAAGTTGTACATTGTTTTGAATTATCCAAAATAGGGTGCAACAACATCGTGACTCTGCTGGGGACAATTCAGGTTCTAACCACAACAGATTTGATCAATTATTTGAGGGATTACATGTTCTCCAATACTCCAATTTCTATTCTTTATGTCACACGATACAAGTCGTATATTCTTCAATTTGTATATTCTTTCTTTCAAGTCGTATATTATATGCTTTAAGAGGTATATTCTCTGCTTCAAGTGGTATATTCTTTGTCATGCATTTTAAGAGGTATATTATTTATCATGCGTTTGCTCGAAGTCGTATATTCTCTGCCATGCGCTTCAAGAGGAAAATTCTTTGTTATGGCTTCAAGCGGTTTATTCTTTGTCATATTCTTTAAGTGGTATATTCCTTGTTATCTGCTTCAAGCGGCGTATTTTCTGTCATGCTCATGTTGTATAAGCAACTCCTCCCTGTGGGTCGGTGGCACAAACTTCTCCAAGAATAGAATGGAGAACTCGTGCCATGAAAGTGGGGTAGCACCGGCTGGCTTGCTCCACTCATACGCCTCCCACCATCTAAAGGCTGCTCCCGTCAGCTGAAAAGTAGTAAATGAGACCCCACTAGTCTCCAGAATACACCGTGCGAAGAATCCGCTGGCACCTATCCAAGAAGTCCTGAGCATCCTCTTACTTAGCCCCACAGAATGCTGGAGGCTTAAGCCTCCCAAAACTCTCTAGTATCTTTTGCTCCTCATCACTCATAACGGGACCCACCTGGGCCTGAGCAACTACAACAGTCTGGGTTGGTAGTACCCCTGGTGTCTGGAGTCCCTGCACTACCTGCTCTAGAGTATGGGCGGCGAGAGTCTGAGTACCTCCCTAGGCCAGAGAAGTGGTTGGTACGGCCTGAACAGAAACCGCCTGAGCAAGGCTAATGCAAATACTCAATATCTGGGCTAAAGCCTCTTGATCGCCTAGAATCACAATAGGCACAGCTGATTCCTGAGCTAGTCCCACCGGCTCAACCACATCTGGAACCTGCTCCTAAGCTGGAGCAACTGATGGATATACTGGTGCTGCTCTAGCTGTTGTACGAGCTGTACCTCGGCCGCTACCGCGACCTCAGCCTCTCAAGGCACTAGTTGGTGGCACTGGTGGCCGTCCGCCCGATCCGGTAGCATGTGTCCTCACTATATGCAAGAGAATAGAATAACAGAAGTTTAGTTTCCTAAATCAACAAATTTGCACGACAAGAAGACAAGAATGTGAAGTTTTCCTAAGGGTTCGGCAGCCTCTCGAAGATAAGTACAGACATCTCCACACCGATCTGCAAGACTCTAGTAAACCTGCTCATGACTTGTGAGACCTGTGTAACTTAGGCTCTGATTCCAACTTGTCACGACCCCAAATTCAAAATGTCGTGGTGGCGCCTACCACAGAACTAGGCAAACCGGCAATCGCAATAAAACCAGGCATTTTTATATTCAAAATTAAGATGAAGCAAGTTAAACAGTAATAACTCCCGTAAGTAGCCGATATGAGCAACTACGACTCGAATACAGACTTTCCCAAAATCAGGGTGTCACTGAGTAGATGAGCATCTATACAATAACATAGTCTGAAATGCTGCATAAGAAGGTAGAACGGTATAAGTAAAAGTGAAAGATAGAGGAGGAGCATCAAGATCTGCGGACGCCACAGCAGCAACCTCGATAATCTCTGAACAGGTAAAAACTCCAAGATTTGCAATCAACATGCCCAGAAATACCTGGATCAACACACAACATACAGAGTGTAATATGAGTACAATCAACTCAGTAAGTACCGTAAATAAACAAGGTAAGGTAAGAGAAGCTTAAATTATTGATGATAGTAGCTATTTCGGTGTGGTTCTGCCTTTTTAATCCAACACAGAACAATATTTAAAACCAAGTGCGAGACTGACAACTCACATGTCAATAAAATCAATATATGGATCTGCATGGATAACTCACGTGCTGCTCAGACAACTCATGTGCCAATAATATCAATATATGGATCTGCATGGGCAACTCGCATGTCAATAACATCAAGTCCGCACGGATAACTCGCGTGTTGCACGGACAATTCACGTGCCAATAACATAATCCGCCCGGCATACTCACATGCCTCCAGTCCAAACATATCATACAGAAGCAATTAAACAATTATACATGTATATGCTGAATGAAATAAGATTCTCATTTTCCTGGACTGGTATAAATGACATGCTAAAGTGTAGGCATGTGCAAAGTGTGTTATCGTAGCTCAACCGGCAATTTCATCACTAAGAAACATTTATCAAGTTTGTTCAGGGATTAAACCTTCGTGTCGCCTCAACATGGCTCAAACTAATCACGTAAACTGCTACAACATGAAGGATATCAAAGCTTTAAGCTTAAAAGCAAATTCTAGGCTTATAAGAGACTAAGCACAACCCAAACATGAATATATTACCCCGGTGCCCGCATGTGGGTTCATCCCCACTCTTGTGCGCACTCAATAGCACGTAGCTATCACAACAATTAATGCAATTGTTGCCTCAACCGAGTTTAAATAAGATACCTACCTCAAGCAAATTGAATCACTCCGCTAGCGAGCCCTTGCCTCGCGAATCGGCCTCCGAACACCTAGAATCTAGCCACAAACAACTCGATACAGTCACCACGGGCAATAGGAATCAATTCCATATGAAAATGTTAACTTCTTTGTCAAAAGTCAAAAAGTTAATTCAAAATGTCAATCCCAGGCCCACATCTCGGAATCCAAAGAAAGTTATAAAATTCGAACACCCATTCAACTAATAGTCCAACCATAAAACATAACCAAATTCCGATACCAAATCGCCACTCAAATCCCCAAATGTCACTCTCTAATCCCTAGCCCAAAAAACCCAAAATTCCACCTCAAGAACACATCATCTATGTGGGAAATTCAACGGGTAATCAATATTATTGCATAAAAATGATCAAAAGTGGTTTACCTCAAGAAATCACTCGAAACCTCTCTCAAAATCCCCTTAATCCGAGCTTGCAAGGTCCAAAAATGATAAAAATCTCGGAACCCCCGAATTTAAACACTACTTAGGCATTTCCGCACCTGCGCTCCCGCTTTTGTGGAGAAAACCTCGCTTCTGTGAAACCCACTTAACAACCAATCTAGCGCACTTGCAGTCCCAACTTCACACCTACGGGATCGCATTTGCGAACCATCCCTTGCTTTTGAGGCTCCAACGCTGCCTGCACAAATCAATTTTTGCTGTCGATCATGTGCAGATGCGCATCCGCTGTCACGACCCAAGCCGGAGGGCCGCGACTGGCACCGGACCCTACCCTATGGGCGCCGGCGTACCCTTCATCTAACTTTTTTATTATCTATAAGGCTTGTGATATGCATATAATCTCGAATAATAATTATAATGATACGTGACATTATACCATGATACGATCATACTTATATACATAATATAGCCAACAAGGCTGCAATGCAGAACCATAAAACAAATTACATACGTTTGCCGACAAGGCAATTCGACTGTACATAAGTCAACCCATCACTTGTCTATGCATAAATTGACACTTGTCTATGAGCCTCTACAAAAACGTACATAATGCAAGCTACGTCAGAACAGGGCCCCGATATGCCCATAATGCCTACATCAAAATGCATTCCAAGACTGTGGCAAGTCCGAAGGATGGACCTCGCCAATATCTGCTGAACTGGGTAGCCTACTGTGGTGGGGGAGCTTCGTCTATCTGCCCGCTCGGACCTGCAGCACGACATGCAGCGTCCACAAATAAAGGACGTCAGTACGGATAATGTACTGAGTATGTAAGACAGGATACATAATGCAAGAACAATAATAAGCATCAGGGTAAGATACATACAACCTGTACCATCTGAATGCCTCTGAGGGCGACTAACCATGTCATGCCTAACATGCATATGCATATACATATATTTATATCCTTTTGAAAATCATCATATACATATATACGCCTCTGTGGGCCTCATCATCATCTCATACATATGCCTCTGTGGGCCTCCTCAAAACATATACATATGTATAGTTGCACAATAGGTGCCATACCCGGACGACTATAGCGCGGCTCGGTAGAGTAAAATAAATAATGCATGCTGGACTCATAAGAGTCATACTACCATGGTGAAACAATAACATATCAATCCTCCCATAAGAGGGGAAACAATATACGTACTGCTACCTTCTAAGAGTAGAGTATCTTTGGGGTTCGTTCATTGCATTGTGTACAGTCAGAGTCGTGCAAAAGAAGGAAAAGGATAGTCTCACATACCTTGCAATACTTTCCAATCTCAAGCTATGAAACTTCCACGATTTCTTAGTCTACAATAAGAGAAATGATACTACCGTTATCGTTCAGGCGTCGAAACTATTATGTATCGACTGTAACCTATTTTGCAATAAAACGGGCAGCACCTCCCCTATATATATGACTTCACACAAGTCCAAACAGTCACCAAACAGCAAAACAACATCCATAAGAATCATATTGAGCCTCCCAAAACAGTCCACACACAAACCAATCACTTCATACGTACAATGGCCACTATAGTCGTGTCAAACGATCCGGAAATGTTATGAACAACTATCAGGCCACAACCCTAAATATATATGGTGTTTCTCCACACCCTTCCTCATCCAAAACTACACAAATCAGTAGTATAACACGCAGCTTTACAGCAACACAAAACAGTTCACAAAACAGTTCGCTACAAGTGAATAACTCGAACTCACGGCTTGCGATCACCGTCCCGTGAGTTCTTACACACATAGAACGACTTACCAAGAATTAACAGTAGAAAAAATTTATTAAATAGATCAGTAAACTCACCTTGCTTGTTAGATAACTCAGCCCTTGCTTTGGTTGCTCAAACTCTAGGGTTTACCTTCAACTAGAACTTGAAAGAGGGAAAAATCGATTAGGGTTTGTTTAGGATTATTTTGGGGAGGGGTTGCAGGGGTTCTTTTCGGTTTTGAAGCTGTGAAATAATAGTGAATTATCTGGCTTTAGAAGCTTTTAAAAGCCCTCTCTTAACCGACTTTGGGCTTTTAAATTTTAGCCCTTAATTTTTGGCAAGTAGGTGATGCACCTACTTGTCACCTACCAGCCTGCGCACTTCTACGGAAATGCAATTATCTCAATACTCCGAGATCGTATTGACAAACGGTTTGAAGAATTGGAAACTATACTCATAGATCTTTAATTTGGTAGGTAGATCACCTCGTAATTCCTTGTAAATTGGGAGAAAATCGCAGAAACGTTTGACCTAATGTTTAAGTAAAATTATGAACCTAAGTTGCGACAACTTTTGTCGACTTTTGTTTCATAACTCGTTTGACTTCAAGACTTATGAAACGGATATCATATCATTCAAATACCTTAAAACATGACATCTTGGTAATGTTAAACACCTCTCGATTTTCCCAAAAACGCGGGTTACAACATCCTTAACTCGTTTATCCTCTAATACTTGTTAACCGCCCTTATACACCTTTGCATCGTTTAGGACCAATAGGACTAAACTCTTATTGTCTCAAAGGTAATTCTCTTCTTGAACCAAGGTAGACTATCTTACGGTGTAATCTATCACGTACAAATATGGGTTATAACATCCGCATCTGCGGAAACCCTTTCGTGCCTGCGACCCCAGTGGCCTTCCTTCTCTTCGCAGCTGCGCAAACTTAGTCGCTTCTGCGGCTCCGCACTTGTGGACAATCCAAATGCAAGTGTGATGACACCAGAGCTGAATAACCTCAACATAACACTTGAACCAAATTAGATCTGATTCCCATCTGAATCATTCCCGAGGCCCCCTAGACCTCAACCAATTACACCAACAAGTCCTAAAACACGATACGAACTTAGTGAAGGCCTTAATTCACATCAAACAACATCAAAAACACGAATCGCACCCCAATTCAAGCCTAATGAAAACTAATGAATTTCCAACTTCTGCGATTGATGACGACACCTATCAAGTCAACTCTGATTGATCCTTCAAACTTCCATTTCCAACTTTCGCCAATTTAAGCCAAAATCAACTATGGGCCTCCAAATCACTATCCGGACATACTATTAACTCCAAATAACCCTATGGAGCTATCGAAACCGTCAAAACTCCATTCTGGAGCCATTTACACATAAGTCAATATATGGTCAACTCTTTCAACATAGGCTTCCAACTTTAGTACTAAGTGTCCCAATTCATTCCGAAACATCCCCGAGACCAAACCAACTACCGAAAAGTCTGATAATAAGAATTAAGCATAGATTAAGTAGTAAATAAGGGAACGGAGCTACAACACTCAAAACGACCTGCCAGGTCATTACAAAAATCCTTTTGTCCATTCGGTAAAACTCACATCTTTGTCCTATCCCCAACTTGGCCACCAAGTTCTCTACCCCACCCCCACACTTATATCTTACACTACACATTAGATACCCATCATATTTTTATCTTCAAAAAACCCTACTCTCTCTCATTTTATCTTAGCATCAGCCTCCCCCCCCCCCCAA
>MCJB01032412.1:0-40992 GCA_002018475.1 Nicotiana obtusifolia | reverse complement strand
CCCCCCCCCCCCAAGAGAATTCAATCTCTTTCTCTCAGCAGAGAGACAAGGCAGCCGCACACCCCATTTCGGTTTTCCAAATCTCTCATTTTTGAGAGACCCTTGCTCCTTCTTCCCATCTTCTCTCTCCCACTGGCTTCTACGTCACCTAAATTGACCACCAACGACTGGTGAGAGATTCATATGCCAGCGACCCTACGGCTCCTCTCGTCTCCTTCTTGCTATCTTAGGACTTGATTTTCTGACAGCCTATATCTTTCCGGTGACCGTCCGAGGAAGTAACTCCAAAAATAATACCGGTGAAGACTCATCTTGTTTTACCATTTTCCTTTTTCTAGATCAGGACGGAGATACTCGGATTTTAGCCCGATTTGTGCAGTTTTCAGAGACCATTAAGGCTTCTCTTATATCTATCGATGTTATCTCTATTTGGATCATTGTTTGCGCTGCTCTTCCATCTGCTTTTGTTGTTTTGATACTGTTGTTACTACACTATTTTGACGCGGTTTGGGTATATTTCTGATTTTGTGATCTTAACGCTTCAATCTTTGTTGTCACGATTGGATTCTGTTTGGGTGCTGTTGGCCATTGGTGTTTCGTGATGATTTTGAGATGTTTTATGCGATTCGAGTAAATACTAAGGCCAATGAGAGAAATTTTTGAGGTCTTGTGATGATATTTTTATGGATAAAGGATAAGATACTGCACGTCCCTCGGACCCAGAATAACAATAGTTTATGAGCCGATGATGAAAACAAACAGAAAAATAAAAAACGAGAATGTGAACGTCCATGATTCAGGAGGCAACCCGGTTGGTATACACCATCCTATCCTGCAAAAATCTTTTTTTAAATCATTTTCGAAAGAGTATTTTCCCATAATATTTTTTAATCAATGTTCCAAAAATTTTTTTCCAAAAACATTTCATAAAACAATCATTAAAAAAAAAACACAAGAACGTTTCAAATCATTTTCAAGAACAATTTTCCAAAAATGTTTTAAAACAAAACCATTTCAAAACATGTCACTCTATTAGTTTGACTCTTAAATATGATTTTGCTAATAATTTGCTTCTCTTTTACGAGGTACAATTATACAAAGTCGCTTTTGAATGATGGCATTTGGGAGAAGGATTGAAGATGAACCCTCATCGAATCCCCGCTTCGTACTTACCATTCTTGGATGTACCCAAAACATAGAGTATAGTAAAGTAGTAGATAGATGTGTTCGCTTGCTTACTTTGTTATTACTTATTTACTACACTTAGGGAATTGCATCTAGTTAAAAATAGGACTAACTTACAATATTGTGTGTTGAGTAATTCTTGAAATTTGTATGAGATGTTGAATATATTTTGTAACATGCTTAATTAATTTAGAATCAGTGTATACCTAACAAATTAAATTAATCATATATATAATAATGAATCATGTCATCTTCTTGTAAAATATAAAATAAATAATTTTTTCTCTGTCTTCAATTTATATGAATATCTTTTTGAACCACTTTATGTATAAAATTTTTCTTGAATTGACATATCTTAAGTGGGAAATTGTAATTGGACTATCATACTATTCTTGAGAAACTTAGGCATTGTAGTTATTCGGGTTTGGCCACATAATTGTGTTCCAAGACCATGACTTAAAAATGGTCTTTAGTTACTTAGTGAATTATGACTCACTTTCTTCCGCACAAATACTTCTTCATAATGATACATTAGTTTTCTATGTCGTAAACGTTTTTGACACATTTTTATTATACTACATTCATTCTTTAATCATCAAGATTAGTTCCTTCATTTTAATCGTCATATGCTAAGGTTGCTCAAAGATTATTCTTCTCCATCTTTTGCTAATCATGTGGAATAAATATCTATTTTTACATTTACCTTTCCCCTTAAATGGTTAATCTTTGCACATAAATTAAATTACTTTCGACATGTATTCTTTAATTAATATTCATTTAGTCATTTGGTAAATATTTCACTTATCACTGCACATTATCTTATACTCTCATTCCTTTAACAGCTTCTTGTGCTTGTTCATTCATATTAATGAAATTTTTTCCTATCCTATTCATTAAATTAAAGTGCAAGATATAGTGTTCGTGCATCCTTTAATTTTGTCTTGAATTGTTAATTATCCTTTTTATTAATTTTGTACTTTAGTCAAATCATATATTGTTCCTTTCTTATATAACCTATTTTTTAAAAAATACCAAATTCTTCTCTTTGTTTTTTGTGCACCAATTTTCAAAAAAATCTGAACTATTTCATACATTTTTTTCATCTATTTTTTACTACATGTGCACGTAAATATAAATATTTTATTATTCTCTTGCCATAATTAACTGTCCTTTCTTTAATTTACTTTTTTGTAAAATATTAAATTAATTCCTTTCTTACCCTATTCATTACCTAATAATATCTAAAAAAAATTCCCCCCCCCCCCCTTTTTGACCAATCACGTTAAGGTGAGTTTTCTATTTATTTTGTTTTACACATTTATAGCCTATCACTCAAAATACCTTACCCTTTGGTTATAAATCAAATTCTTCCAAGCGCATTCTTTAACTACAATTCATCTAGTTAATTTATAAAGATTCCACTTGTTACTACATATTTTCTTTGCATTTTGTCAATTTACAAAAATAAAATTCTCACACACTTAATTCTCCTTTTGTATAACTTTATCATACATAGAAATTTATCTTTCACCATGTGACATTATTGTTCAATCACTCCTCGTTCAAGCTACTTTAGCGTTCTTTGTGTATATCAAATTAATTATTCTTTTGAACCTTCTCTCTCTTATTTGATGGAGTCCACAGGGACTTCTTTTTTTGTGGATCTTGAGGGATGCCTATCACCTTCGAGATAACTTGAACCCTTACTCAGAATCTCAACAGTCTTGTAGATCATATTCAAAGTGTATATTATATAGTGTAACACAGGTGTCCGAGTATACCTTAAACATTAGGTGGCGACTCTAGACTTTAACAAACTTTGTAGAGTACAATAATTTGTACATTGTTTTGACTTGCGCAAAATAGGGTGTAACATGAGTGAGCACAGAATGGCCGAGATGCAGAGCCTAGTATGGCCGAGCACCTATGAGCGAGTCTACAACAGTAGAGCAGTTATACGTACTGAGCCTTATAGGACCAGACATCTATTTCACTTTCTCTATTGAGAGTTGAGTCAGTATCAGCAGGTAAGCATATCTTCAGATTATCTTTGACTCCTAGTTACTTTCAGCTATTATATTATCAGATCAGTTTCAGCTTTCAGTTATTTTGGTGCCTTACGTACTCGGTACATTATTTCGTACTGATGTCCCTTTTGTCGGGGATCCTGCATTTCATGTCTGCAGGTCCTGATAGACAGCTGGATAGACCTTCCCAGTAGATAGAGTCAAACATCAGCTTGGTTGGTAAGCTCCACTTCCTTGGGGTAACCAGGTGTTGAACTTGGAATCCATTTTATATGTACAGGTTTGATGGGTAGGTCGAGGCCCTGTCCTGACTATGATACAGTTCAGTTATCTCTAGAAGTTGGTAGACGAAACCTGTATATTTTGTATATCAGTACTGTGGCCTTACCAACCTTATATACGTATTATTTTGGTATTGCTGGTTGTAGACATTCATGGTGGCCTCGTCGTCCTTGATTTGTTAGGTAGGCCTCGTCGGTCTAAGTTGAGGGTTACCCCTGGTGCGCTCGAGCCAAATATGGCACCAGGTGCTGGCCACGCCTGCCCAGGTTTTGGACATGACAAACTTGGTTTGAGCAGTTCTGTCCCAGGGAGTCCACAAGTCATGTCTAGTAGAGCGTTGTTTATAGATGTGTAGTGTACCACATTTTTTAAACAAGAAACTATAAGGCTTTTAGGAGTGTTAGCCTTGATCCAAATCCAAATCGTGCTATAGAGTTGAGTCATAAGAGTTTGAGTCAGGACTTATGTTTGCTAATGATGGAGAGATGCCTGCAATTAACATTATTACAGCTAGCTAGAGGGCTAATACAGCAAGAGGTAAGGGCACTAATAGAGAGAGAGAGTTCTTGACGACGTGGCCCTATTTGACGCCCTATCAGATCATCCATACCTGATGTGCAAATTTGCAACTTAAGACCCCTAAGATGGGAATATCAAACACACCCCGTGAATAGCAGGCCACGGGAGTATAAGAAGGTAAAACAATAAGTTTCAACATGTAACAATAGTAAGGTGAAGAAGGGTACAAGGTACCAAATTAGTAAAGATAATCAGTATTTACAATTCAGATAGAGAAATATAAGCGTTCTAACTTACGTTTAACAGTAACAGAGGTATTTACAATTGGCCACACCAATCTTAGTTATGCCTTGTGGGAGTTAACATATATAGTTTAAGAGAAGGATGGGATATCAGGATCCAACTGGGGTTAGAGTAACATAAAATGGTGGATGCATTACTAGTGTTAGCTGACATTTCTGAAGGGTATTGCAAGCATGGTAATAGTTCTCCTTGTGAGACATCGAGGCGGTCCACTGAATAGTACAATCAGATATGGAAATTACAATGTTCAGGAATTTCAGAACATATGTAGCGTAATCCTAAAAAAGATAAATATTTACCTTAGTGTGACTCCTGCCCCTAGTAAAGAGAGAATATTGGGTGACCCGAATAGCCAGTGAGATGGAGCAAGGGGAGGTAAAAGCAAAAGAATGTTTTGTTGAACTTTTCAGAAATATAGTGATACACATAAATATTAGCAGGAGAATAAGAAGACAGTAAATGAAGCATTATGAGTAAGATGTGATAAATGAGTAATAACAGTAAATCAAAATATGACAGGATGAAAGAGTCTATAGTCAAGAGAAGGAAAAGACAAGAGGGGACAAGCTTTGAGACTATAAAAGTGTATATACCATAAGGTCATATCCTTATTTTGAGAAATGAGTTGATGACCTCAACATGATTGCTAGAAGGCTAAGTTAGATCTCCGGAGTAATAGAAATTAGTATGGGCTAGTAATTAAGATAAAACCAAACATGAATTAGGGACTGGAGGATTTGATAATAGTCGACAACGTTGAAATTTCAAATATCATGTTATGGCAATAATAGAATGGAAAACAAAAGAATAACCGTTAAAGGTCATCCAGGAAGACGCTTCCCTAAAGCAAGGACTGTGAGCAGCGGTAAGCTTAAGGGAATAAGTGTGCTAGTTACACTAGGTATCACCCTTGCGCGTAAGAAAAGTTATCCCTGGTGCACAAGGGCAACCGCAAGGTGAGCCTAAGTCAGCAAAGACGTGAAAGGACGCCAAAGATGAAGAGGAAATATAATTATAGGTAAATCTTCATAGCATTAAGTGTTAGTACTCCCCTAAAGGGGGGAAAATGGTGTGATATGGTATTAAGTCAGAGTTAAGTGGTTCAGGTAAGTATGGAATAGTAAAGGAAGAATGCGGTAAAAAGGCAAAAGGAATGAGATAGCATTTATTCAGATCCTACAGATATGTTACGACTCCATAACATTATGCAAGCACGACATCGGGGAGAGGCAGTAAAGGTTCCCGCACAGGATCTAAGTGATAAATAAGTATGAATGAACAGTTGATACATACGAAGCTAGTGCGAGAGGTAAGTTAAGACAAAGGAAACAACCTAAGAGAGATTACCTGGAATGTAGATATGAGAATGGACCAACGAGTAGTTAGTAGTTGATTCAGGAAGAGACTAGTTATGGCTAGACAAGAGGATACAGACAAATCAACAGATCGTGCAAGGTTAACATAGTGAGGCCCAACATAGGGAATTCAATCTCACAGATATCATGACATCGTAATCCTTGAGAAACATTAAGATAGGAGTTGGGGTAGTTAAAGGTACCGTATAAGTGTTACGAAAATAACTGAGAGTTCCACTAAGAAGACAATAAAAATTTTAGTTCAGAAGTAACCATACGAGCACAATTCACGGAGATAAGTCACAAAGGATAAATATAGGCGAGTAAGAACATCAAAAATTCCATCGGTTATATGATGTAATAAGCTCGCAGCTTTACAAGAGTCAGAGGTTCTTCCCTAAGTACTACAACAAAAGACTAACAGAGGAAATAAGGAAGAACGCTTCATCCTAAACATGGTAACCTGAAAAAGAAACGATCTTGTAACAACAGCCTCACTACAACATTGTATGAACTACATAAGAAGGTGGCACCTATCGTCACTAATGAACGGGAAGAAAAAAAGAAGAAGTGATATTTAAGATCATATGAGTTACAGGGAATTCCAGTATTCGTTTGCACTAAGATAACCCGAGAATTCATACAGCAAGTGGCAGAATGACCAGGAAATGTAATTGCTTAGTTTTTAATGAAAATTGAGAAGGTACGGAAGGAATTATTCGATCAATGACCTAGAGTTAGCTACATTATGAACGCACTTAAGATTTTGTTGTATTATCCATGCAGCATATATGTTGACATTCCTACAGCTATAGAAGACCATGGTAAAAGTTAAAAGAAAGAATTGAGTCAACCTCACAGACAAAGGCTTGAATTGTTAGAAGATTATGTTATGTATGTTTCATAGTGTCCAAGAAAGGCGAAAGTAACAACTAATACCCTGAGCCACCGATTGAAAGATAACTTAAGCCTAATTAAAGGTTGTGAGAGAAGAGGAAACTACAGAGTTACATCAACTAAGTAAATCAGGAGTCTTATTATTAGACCCAGATAATTATAGAAATTGTGATTCAAAAAACTACAGAATCACTCTTAATATCAGAGATACAAGAGAGATAGTAAAACACCATATTCTATAACAGCTCTACGATAAAGCCAGTTGGAAAAGTACCAACCTCATAAGGAGTCAATATGAAGCTCTCACCGGACTGTGTACATACTAGAGGTGCAAGTATTATAGTAGATCTTTAAGTTGTGGATGTGAATTCCACCTATGTGGATGGGTGGTTATGAAAGAGATAGAAAATACGATGCGAGATTTAAATGTAAGTAAGGTAAAGGTGAAGAAGGTATGATATACAAGTGCAGAAGGTTGTGAATAGTCCAGACTTCAAATAGAGGGCTAGAACCGATGTGGTTCAGTATCCACAAATAATAGTTGTGTCATCAGTGGCATATCTTATGGCCTATGGTTTCCAGGTACCGAGAGGTCTAGTTAAGAGAGTAAAGAAGAGTTAGAGATGACGTGATGTCTCGCTTGAGATTCCAGAATAACATAAGGAAATCTATGGTGCTACCAAGTTAAAGGAAGGTGGCAAGTAGCATAAATAGATATGTGTAGGTCGCAAGCTAAAGTATGGTAGAGCGACAAGATTTTAGGTTGACGGGAGTATGGATAAGAAAAGGTAAGTGAGAAAAAGATGAGAATAGGTAAGTCCTCCAGATTAAACCCATCAAAACAACCGAGTGGATGGCTTCCGTAAGTTATAAAAATCTTAGTACAACCTGAAAGAACTCGGAGGAGTTTAAGGCTAGGAGTACTTAGAAAAGAGGGAATGCTACCCTGGTAGTAAAATAAGGGTGTAATTGTGATAAATGATAGGAGGATAACATTTAGGCGTTCGACTGAGTAATGATTAAAAGAGAAATCATTTCATGAATTGCATGGGATTAGAATAGCCCCATAAGATGAACCGCATTGGGATGCTATAAAATGTGGTTATTGAAGTTTAGTATCATCCCTAGGTGGACCAGGCAAATAACTGCAGATGTTCCCCATGAGACATAATCCCTAGTAAAAATGTATTACATAAGAGGTTTCAAGTTATCAGTGGTAGATTATAGATCAACATTATGGTGAATCAACAATAGATGGATCAATGTTACAAAGTATTAGATGAGATTAGGCTGTCATTCATAAGATGAACAGTAATGAGGAAGCATTAAAGGACATAGATTATACATATATGATAAACAGCGAGAGAGTAACCTAGAGTTGGGTAGCAAACCCGGTAATAATAAATCGAAGTAAGTGTTATGGTATAGTCTAACCTACCTAAATGTAGCAAAGCCATAAGCATAGATAACCGAGGCTATGAAACAAGATATAACAATAGTCGTAAGTTCGACAAAGTACCGAGCGAAGAACTTCAGTACACCTATAGATTCCTAGAGGGACAGTTTGTCATAGATTTGTATATGTTCACAAGGTAAGGCCTAGAGATTAGCTAAAAGTGGGAGAAAAAAAGAGAGAAGAGTCACGCAGGTGCAAAGAGAAAGAAAAAATTATACAAGCTGCATGATAGAAGATAGCAACAATTACTAGATTGGAAGAATTCCGACCACAGGTCGTGGTATAAGAAACAGTCCTAAAGGGGGGAATGCACTTGCCTTTGGATTTATTCGGAGAGCAGTTCCCTAGATGGCAAGGATAGTACTAAAGTATTTGTAAGAGCTATAGGTTATGAGATTGATAAGCGCATCAGTCAACATTCGAGGACGAATGTCCCAAAGGGGAGAATATGTTACACCCCACATTCTCGTACGTGAGAGTACATCGTAAGCCAAATTTTGTAAGCTCAGAAATAAGATAATCTTTGAAAGTACATAAAGTAAGTTAATCATGTTACCAAGGAGGTTATAAATATGTAAGATCATGAATACCAAGTACCAAGAGGGTTGGAAGGTTTAGAAGCTATACGAATTGAAGAAGATAAGTTGCGTCGAAGGTCGACAAGTTGGGAATGTTATAACACGTAATTTTGGGGTGATACTAGAGTACTTAACATGACAAGGATGTTATTTTATGATTTATTTTAGTCATATGATAGCCGGGTTTTATGTTTTTGAAGTCAAGCAAGTTGTGGAAGAAAAGTTGGCAAAAGCCATCACAAGTTACATTCATAAATATGCTGAAAATTAGGTCAAATGTAGTGGAGCTTTTTTCTCAATATACATGGAATTACGATATAGTTCATCTACCAAATTAAATATCTACGAGTCTAGGTTCTAACACATTAAACTGTTCATCGATATGACATCAGAGTAGGGACATATTCGCGTTTTCGCGAGATTGCGCAAGCATTTCCTAATAGGACCCACTTATGCGATGGTCGACCTACTTCATTTTAAAAACAATTTGGACGACCTTTATTTCTCATTTTTGGACCCAAAATCGTCCCTACACTCCTCCTAACCCTCCTAAATAGATACCACAAGGGTTTGAAGTGATTCCAAAGTGATTCCACCATATTTCAACATCAAAAGTTAGTTCTAGTGAAGAACAATACCTCTTTGAGGTTGTGTTGTCATTGAGGATAATTTTGGGTTGTGTTTGGCTGAAATTTCAAGTTTCTTATACTGGATAAGATGATTATAACATCCTACTAATTGTTCTTAAGCTTTCTTGTATGTTGGTTAAGTTGTTAGGATGATAAACTACAAGATAATACTTGGATTAGCTTGAGATGTTGTTCTTGATGGATTGATTTGAAAGTTGCTCTTATGGACTTTAAGTGGCTGGAGATTATGGAAAATAAGTTGGCCATGATATTGTTAGCACGATTATGTTGGTTTACATGTCAATCTTGAGGAAATTGGTAACTAGAAAAGAAATGGCTATAAAGCACTTGGAAGTTGTCCACAGTCATATTATCTTGTGTTAGGCTATTTCGGGTGACTTTGAAATTGAGTACAAGGTTGACAATCCTTTAAAAGGTACTGGTTATTATACTATATATATTACTAAGTTCAAGAATGAATGATATTGGGGTTGAAGGGTGCTAAAGGAATTCAATCCGAGCTTGTCGCTCGTTATGATATGTTGATGACTTGTTAATGAGATATTTTGTACCCTATTGTTGATGTTGTTCTTATTGTATTGCTCTGTTTGTTATTGGTATACGGTATTGGAGGAGGACCTTGTTATAGGGGAGATGCTACCCAACTTTACATAAACAAGCTACTAGTTTAAGTTGCGGACTTAGCCTTAATTAGCACTTATTTTGAATCTCCGTATGCAATGGAAGTTTGAGTTGAGTTGTTTGAAGAATTACTTGGAATGTATTAAGGAATCAACAGAGTTAAGATATGTTAAGGCTACTCCTTCTTTCCTTTTGACATGATCCATATGATAAAAACAAAACGAGCAAACGCGCAACTTTCATAAATGACTCTATTCATAAAAGTACTAAGGGTGCCTATGTTCTTGATTCCCTGTGTGTCCTATTATTATATTTTCCATTCATGGGTCTCAGAAATACTTAAGTTGATAAAGTTTATCCGAAGACATAATGATCTTATGACATGCCGAGAGATCTTATTCACTTACTTCATTATGCATTGCATATACATGTACATTGACCCATGACCGAATGTCGTTATATACACATATATTATATGTATATGCGGTATGGAGAAAGGTTACATCGTTATATACACACCACCACCTGATCAGTTGGTATAAGTTGATGATTTCGCCCACAGAGACCGAGATGATATGATGGGATGCCCTCAGAGGCTTGATGATGTTATGCACTCATATACCTATGCATGGTATGACATTTATACACATATGCATGACATTATAAATGTTTTATGATTCACAGAGTTGTTCTGATTTACAAGTTGAGTCCTTTACTCCATGTTTTTTTCATGATCTTTCTATACTGCTTTTCATGCCTTACATACTCGGTATGTTTTTCGTACTGACGTCCCTTTTCTTGGGGATGCTGCCTTTTATTCCTTTAGGTCCCGATAGACAGGATGAAAGTCTTCCTTGTAGGCTATCAGCTCAGGGGAAGGTGTTGGCGCACTCCATTTGCTCAAGAGTTGCTTATTTAGTTAGTATGTGTTGGACATGTAATGATTTGTATGGCGGGGCCCTGCCCCGACCTTTATGACGTTTATGTACTCTTAGAGGCTTATAGATAGAGGTCATGTATATGGATACTTGTATGGCCTTGTCGGCCTATGGTTTAAGTGTTCAAATGGTCATGTCAGCTTTATAGGCCCATATGTCACATGTATAAGTTTGTATATCATGTTGGGTTGGTCGTTCTATGTCGGGTATTCCCTTATGTTTTATTCTGGTTATCTCACGACGGTTCTTCTGGCCCAGTTACCCATGATGGTATGATAAGAAATATATGTACGTTGGTACTCGGTTGAGTAAGGCACCAGGTGCCCATCGCAGCCCTGCGGTTTGGGTCGTGACAAACTTGGTATCAGAACAGTTATGCCCTAGGGTGTCTAGAAGCCATGTTTAGTAGAATCTTGTTTATAGGTGTGTTGTGCACCACACTTATAAGCAGGAGGCTACATGGTATTTAGGACTGTCACTTTTTCTTCTTACTCTAGATCGTGTGGTAGAGCTCGGTTTTAAGAATTCAAACTCCTAAATTCTATTTTATTCATAATACAATGATACCTACATCTAGATAGAAAGTTGGTAAGAGATTGAATGTGGCTGTGGAAGAGTTGAGTCAGAGGAACTCGATTTTGCATCATGCTTATGATTGTAAATTTAAGGCCTTCAGTAGATTTTGTGTGTACTAAGACGTGTAAGCTTCTTGATAAGGAGCCCTAAGGCATGAATATCTATCCACTCATATGGTTTAAAAAGCAACAAGAGAATCAGAAGGTAGATACAAGTTTCAACAAGTAAAAGAAGCAAGGTGAAAAAGGGTACGAGGTACCCAATTAGTGAAGGTTATCAGTATTTACAATTCATCCAGAGAAATATAAGTATTTTGAGTTACCTTCAGCAGTAACAGAGGTATGTACAATTGGCCATACCTATCTTAGTTATGCCCTATGGGAGCTAAAAAGATATTGTTTAAGAGAAGGATGTGATATTAGGATCCAGTTGGGGTTAGAGTAACCCAAAATGGTGGATGGATTGTTAGCATTCGCTGACATTTCCAAAGGATATTGCAAATGCGGTAATAGTTCTCCTTGTGAGACACCTCGATGGTTCACCCTAGAATAGTACATTTAGATATGAAATACTAGAATGTCCAGAAAAAATTTAGAAGATTGGCACTAGAATCCTAGAAGGGATAAGTATTTACCTTTGTATGGCTTCGGTCCCTAGCAAAGAGAGAATGCTAGGCGACCCGTAGAGCCAGTGGATAGAGCAAGGGGAGCTAAAAGCGAAAGAATGTTTTGATGAAGTTTTCAGAATAAGGTAATAGATAGAAATATTAGCAGGATAATAAGAAGAGAGTTAATGAAGCATTATGAGTAAGATGTGATAAATGGGCGATAACGGTAAATCAAAATATGACACGATGACAGAGTCTATAGTCAAGTGAAGGAAAAGGCAATAGGTAAAAGGCTTTGAGACAATAAAAGAGTATAGGCCAAAGGTCGTATCCTCATTTCGAGAAATGAGTTGGTGACTCCAACGTGATTACCAGAAGTATGGTCTAGTAAACAAAATAAAATCGAACATGAATTAGGGATCAGGGGATTTGATAATAGTCGACATCGTGAAAATTTTAGAGATCGCGTTCCGACAATAATAGAATAGACAACAAAAGAATAACCTTTAAAGGTCATTCAGAAAGACCCTTCTCTAAACCAAGCACTATGAGCAGTGTTAAGCTTAAGGGACTAAGTGTGCAAGTTACAGTAGGAGACACCTTCCTGCATAAGAAATTCAGTTATCCCTGGTACGGAAAGGTTACCGCAAGGCGAGTGAGAGTCTGTGAAAATATGAAGAGACGCCAAAGATGAAGAGGTAAAACATTTATAGGTAAATCTTCATAGCATTAAATGTTAGTACTCCCCTAAAGGGGGGAAGATGGTATGATATGGTATTATGTCGGAGTTATGTGGTTTAGGTAACTATGGAATAGAAAAGGAAGAATGTGGTAGAAAGGCAAAAGGAATGAGATTACATTTATTCAGATCCTACAGATATGATACGACTCCATAACATTATGCAAGCACGACGCCGAGGAGTGGCAGTAAGGGTTCCCGCACTAGATGGTATTGATAAGTAAGTGCAAATGAGCACTTGATACATAAGGAGCCAGTGCGAGGGATAAGTTAAGACAAAGGATACAATCCAAGAAAGATTACGCAGAATATAGATATTAGAATGGACCAATGAGTAGTCTGTAGTTGATTCAGGAAGAGCCTAGTTATGGCCAGACAAGAGGTCATAGATAAATTAACAGATCATGCAAGATAAACGTAGTGAATCCCAACATAGTGAATTCAGTCTCGCAGATATGACATCGTAATCCTTGAGAAATATTTAGATAGGAGCTGAGTGTTACGGAAATAAAAGAGAGTGCCACTGGGAAGACTGTCAAAAAATTTAGTTCAGAAGCAACTTTACGAGCACAAGGGCACGAAGGTAAGTAACTAGGGATAATTATGGATGAGCAAGAACATCAAAAATTCCGTCGGGTATATGATTTAATAAGCTCGCAATTTTACAAGAGTCAGGACCTCCCCTAAGTACTACCATGAAAGACTAGCTGAGGAAATAAGGGAGAAGGCTTCAACCTAAGCATAGTAACTTGAAGAAGAAATGATCTTGTAACAACAGTCTCACTACAACATTGTATGAACTCCTTATGAAAGTGGCACCTATCGTGACTAATGAATGGGAAGTCAAAAGTAATATTTGAGATCATACGAGTTACAGGGAATTCCAGTATTTGTGGGAAATATGATAAGCCAAGTATCCATGCAACTAGTGGCAGAATGACCGGGAAAAGTAATTGCTTACAATTAAAGACAACTGAGAAGGCACAAAAGGAAATATATGGTGCTAGCAATTTAAAGGAAGGTTTCGAGTAGTATAAATAGATATGTGTAGGTCGCAAGCTAAAGTATGGTAGAGCGACAATTTGTTTTGGTAGATAGGAGTAAGGATAAGAAAAGGTGAGTGAGAAGGAGACAAGAATAGACAAGGCCTCGGAATTAAGCCCATGAAAACAAGAGAGCTGATGGTTTCCGTAAGTTATAGAAAGCTTAGTATAACCTGAATGAACTCGGAGGAGTCTAAGACTAGGTGCATTTAGGAGAGATGGAATGCTTTCCTGGTAGTAAAGGGTGTCATTGTGATGGATAATAGGATGAAGCTTAGGCCTTTGATTGAGTAATGATTTAAAGAAAAGGTATTTCATGAATTGCACGGGATTAGAATACTCCCATAAGATGAATCACATTGGGATACTATGAAATACAATTATTGAAGTATAGTATTGTCCCTAGGTGGATTAGGCAAATAACTTTAGATGTTCCCCGATGAGACATGAACCCTAGTGACAAGGTATTACGCAAGAGGTTTCAAGTTAACAGTGGTAGATTATAGATCAATATTAAGGTGAATCAACAATGGATAGATAAAAGTTACAAAGTATGAGATGAGATTATGCTGTCATTCTTAAGATGAACAGTAATGAGGAAGCATTAAAGGACTTAGATTTATACATATAGGATAAGCCGAGAGAGTAAGCTAGATTTAGGTAGCAGATCTCGACAATAATAAACCGAAGTAAATGTTATGGTATAGTATAACCTACCTAGATGTAGTAAAGCCATAAGCATAGATAGCTGAGGATATGAAACAAGATATATCAATAGTCGTAAGTTTGACAAAGAACCGAGCAAAGAACTTCAATACACCTATAGATTCTAGAGGGACATCTTGTCATAGTTCTGTATATGTTCACAAAGTGAGGCCTAGAGATTGGCTAAAAGCTGGAGGAAAAAGGAGATAAGAGTCGCATAGGCGCATGTACAAGGAGAAAGTCGTACAAACTACATGATAGAAGGTAGCAATGGTTACGAGTTTGAAAGAATTCCGACCACAAATCGTAGTGTGAGAAAGAGGCCTACAGGGGGAAATGCCCTGGCCTATGGATATATTCATAGAACACTTGCCTAGATGGCAAGGAAAATATTAAAGTATTCGTAAGAGCTATAGGTTATGAGACTAATAAGTGCATCAGTCAACATTCAAGGATGAATGTTCCAAAGGAGGGAATGATGTTACACCCCATGTTTTCGTACGTAAGAGTACGTCGTAAGAAATTGATGTAAGCTCAGAAATAAGATAATTTTAAAAAGTACATAAAGTAAGTTAATCATGTTACCTTGGAGGTTACAAATCTTTAAGATCATGAATAAAAAAAACCAAGAGGGTTGGAAAGCTTAGAAGCGAAATAAAAAATAAGTTTCATCGAAAGTCAATAAATTTGAAATGTTATAACATGTACTTTGGGGTTAGACTATGGTTCTTAACATGATAAGGAGGTTATGGTATGAGTTATTTTAGTCGTACGACAATTGGGTGTTACGTTTTGAATTCAAGCAAGTTGTGGAACAAAGTTTGGCAAAGATCATCACAAGTTACATTCATTATGTGCTAAGACTAGGTCAAATGTAGCAAAGCTTTTCTCCTAATATATTTGGGATTATAGGATTATAAATATATCAAATTGAAGATCCACGAGTCTAGATTCCAACGCATTAAACCGTTCATCTATACGATATTGGAGGAGAGAGATATTCGCATTTTAGCGAGACTGCACAAGCAACTCTCAATGGGACCCACTTAGGCGATGGTCGACCTACTTTACTATAAAAACGATTTGGACGACCTGTATTTCTCCTTTCTTGACCCAACTTCATCCCTACACTCCGTCTAACCCTTCTAAACAGATACCATAAGGGTTCGAAGTGATTCCAAAGTGATTACATCATATTTCAACATCAAAAGCTAGTTCTAGTGAAGAACAACACCTCTCTGAGGTTGTGTTGTCATTGAGGATAATTGTGGGCTTTGTTTGGATGAAATTTCAAGTTGTTGCCACTGGATAAGGTGAGTATAATAGCCTACCAATTGTGCTTAAGCTTGCTTGTATGTTGGTTAAGTTGTTAGGATGATAAACTACAAGATAATACTTGGATTAGCTTGAGATGTTGTTGTTCTTGATGGATTGATTTGAAAGTTGCTCTTACAGACTTTAAATGGCTGAAATGGTGGAAATACGTTGAGTATGATATTGCTTGTATGATTATCTTGGTTTATATGTCAATATTGTTGAGGAAATTGATAACTAGAAAAGAAATGGCTATAAAGTACTTGGAAGTTGTCCACAATGATATTGTCTTGTGTTAGGCTATTTTGAATAACTTTGAAATTGTGTACAAGGTTGAATATCCTTTAAAAGGTATTGTTATTATACTGGATATATTATTAAGTTCAAGAATGAATGATAATGAAGTTGAAGGGTGCTAAAGGGATTCAACCCGAGCTTGCCGCTCGTCGTGATATGTTGATGACTTGTTAATGAAATATTTTGTACCCTATTGTTGATGTTGTTCTTATTCTATTGCTCTGGTTTTTTTTGCTGGTATATGGTATTTGAGGAGGCCCTTGTTCCAGGGGAGATGCTGCCAAATTTACATAAATGCGCTACTAGTTTAAGTTGCGGACTTAGCCTTTACTTAGCACAAATTTTGAATCTCCTTTGGCTATGGTAGATTGAGTTGAGTTGTTTGAAGAATTACTTGGATGGTATTAAGGATTCAACAGAGTTAAGGTACATTAAGGCTATCCCTTCTTTCCTTTTGGCATGATCCATATGATAAAAACTAAACAAGCAAACGCGCAACTTTCATAAATGATTCTATTCATAGAAGTACTAAGGGTGCCTATGTTCTTGATTTCCCATGTGTCCTAATATTATATCGTCCATTCATGGGTCTCAAAAAATATGTAAGTTGATAAATTTTATCTGAAAGCATAATGATCTTATGACATTCCGAGAGATCTTCTTAACTTGCTTCATTATGCATTGCATTCATTTATACATGTACATTGACCCATGACCAGATGGTGTTATATACGCATATAATATATGCATATGGGGTGTGGGGAAAGGTTACGGTGTTATATACGCACCACCACTTGAGCAGCAGGTATACGTTAATGATTTTACCTATAGAGGCGGAGATGTTATGATGGGATGCCCTCAGAGGTTTGATGATGTTATGTACGCATATAACCTATGCATGGTATGACATTTATACACATATGCATGACATTATATAAATGTTTTCATGATTCACAGAGCTATTCGGATTTACAGGTTGAGTCTTTTACTCCATGTTTCTTTCATGATCTTTATATACTACTTTGCATGCCTTACATACTCGGTACGTTTTCTGTACTGATGTCCCATTTTCCTAGGGATGTTGCGTTTTATGCCCGCAGGTCCCGATAGATAGGATAACAGTCTTCCTAGTAGGCTATCAACTTAGCGGAAGGTGCTGGCGCACTCCACTTGCTCTGGAGTTTCCTATTTGGTCAGTATACTTTGGCCATGTAATGATTGGTATGGAGGGGCCCTGTCCCGACCTTTATGATTTTTATTTACTCTTAGAGGCTTGTAGACAGAATTCATGTATATGGATTCTTGTATGGCCTTGTCGGCCTACCGTTTGAGAGTACAAATTATCATGTTTGGCTTATAGGCCTGTATGTCACATGTATAAGATTGTATATCATTTTGGGTCGTCCTATATTGAGTATTCCCTTATGTTTTATTCTGGTTATATCATGACGGTCCTTCTGGCCTATTTATCCATGATGATATGATAAGAAAGATATGCTACGTTAGTACTCGGTTGAGTAGGGCATCGGGTGCTCGTTGCGGCCCTGCAATTTGGGTGGTGTCATTGGCTGTATTTTGGGCATAGTTTCGAACCATTTTCCATTGTTTTATAGTTGCTGGTTTTTGGTGTCTTTGGCATGCTTCGCGATCACGAGGAGGGAGACGCTGTCGCGAAAGGTAAGCTGGAGCTGATGGTCATTTGTTTTTCACGTTCACAAGCGAGGATAAGCGATCACGTAGTTTCCTGGGCTGGATCGTCACGTTCGCGAGTCGAGGTACGTGTTCGTAAGTGTTGAAGTGGGAGCAGTAGTAAGTGTCGATGTCAATCTCTCGTCACTACCTCTCCAAGGTTAGGCTATATACTTATTGGGTACGCGTTGATTTAAGTACTCATGCTACACTTCTACACTAATTGTGCAGGATCTGACATGTTTCATTTAGTGGTCATCTTGGCACGTAGGTGCAGCAGCTGAGGGGACTTTATGGTGAGTTGCATTCCATGCTACGTGCCGCAAACCATTGAGTTTCCATCATATTTATTTACTTTATCATGTCTATTTTATATTCCAAACGGATGTTGTATTATTTTTGTACTCCTTAGTGTATGCTCATGCACTTGTGACACCGAATTTTGCAGAGCTCTAGTCGATGATTATGGTTTATGCTTGATAATATCACCATCTCATTTCTCTTATGTTCCATTTATGCTTTATATCACCATGGTTTTTCATACTTAGCTTCTTTATTAATTAAAACTCAATATTTCAAAAGTAATAAAATGATCAATTAAATAGATAGTTCACCTTTGCTTGTTTAACGGCGATGTTGGGCGCCATGACGACCTTTTATCAGTTTTGGGCCGTGACAGCTTGGTATCAAAGCAATAGGTTCACTTAGGTTTCACGAGTCATGATCAAGTCTAATAGAGTCTTGTGGATAGGTATGGAGATGTCTGTACTTATCTTCGAGAGGCTACAAGGCTGGTAGGAGAACTTTCCTTCTTGATTCCTCATCGTGCGATTTGATTCCATTGAAGGTTATGTCTTTATTTCCTTCATACTCATTCTTATACGATGTTGAGCGCTTGATATCAAGTGGATAGTCGAGGAGTTGTAGTGGTGCTGCTGATGTGGTGCAGGATATTTTCCCCGCATATTTGGGCGGACTATTATCGTCACCTTGTGGAGGGGTAATCTGTTATTTCAGCCCGGTGTTAATGTTGCCTACGGTTTTGAGGCTATAAACAATGCATTTTTATGATTCATGCGTTGTTATCATGCAATGTGATATAAATGGTAGGATGCTTAATTATGTGTCGCGGCAATGAATGAGTCGAGAGGAGGGTTATTTGGTTTGTTGTTTAGAGATTCGGCATTTAATCCTAGCAGAGGAGGGGCAATTGGACTATGGATGGCCAGCATGTGGTATGGTGTTGTTGTCCTTGTTTGAACACATTAAGGCTCATCAGTATGATGATCTTCATTTGTTTGCCGTTGGGGCACGATGTCATGAGATGGTATCTAGAAAGCGGTTATCAGAGATGGCGGTGTGGCGGCTTCAGGGTCGAATAGTTGTTTCTAGTGTTGATGACTCGAGGAAGGTGATCTTAAGGAGGCTTACGAGTTAATGGCAATCCATCTGTTCAGATGTTACGAAGATAGGTCGAGATTTAGAGTGGCATGACTGGCGGTGGATGATGAGAAGGGACATGGTAGGATATGTCTCGTGGTGGTTGGGTTACTAGCAGACCAAGTACGAGTAGCAAATATCAGGTAGTTTTCTTGGGAAGATTGTTTAACCGGAGTGGGAGTGGCAGTGTATCGCATGGATTCTGTGGTAGGATCGCCACATGCTTCGAGAAGTTTAGAGCGATTGGGGTCATGGTGGACAAATAACTAAGTCTGGTATTTCATTTGAGGCGGTAGATTCTGTAATTAGGAAGTTTGAAAGTGACAGGCGAGCTTGTTTGGAATGTAGAGGGATGTGAGAGCTTGATTATTATTTCAGGATGCAACATGACTTCGAGTGTAGAAATTATGGATGTACGACGCGATTTCAATAGTAATATTCCATTTCAGTTGGAAATGTAGTTGTTGGATCTTCACTTCGTGTTAGTGGAAATGAACGGACTCTTAAAGCTGGTGGACAAATATGGGCTCAGTAGAACGTACTGATTTTGTGGTGGTTCTAACCAGGGCAATATTGTTGGAAGATGTCGAAATGGAATTATACGGGTGGGCTATCTCCTGTGGACTGGTTAGGGTTGCATGATTTTTGATAAAGTTTCTATGACGAGTTCTACTTTCTATCCAACTGGGGGGGCATGTGCTATGATGCGGGCTTGTCTCTTGGGAAGATAGTGCCGATGTTATGAATTTGAGTGTGCATTTAGGACTGCTGATGCAGGATGTGTGATGATTAATGCAACAAGAGTTTGTGAGGAATTTGGCGGAGTAATGGTGTGAGATCGAGGTAGCTAGAAGGATAAGTCATGGTAGGTTCTTGATTTGTGGATTGTAGCATAAAGCTAAGTGGGGGAGCCTACCGTTTATGATTAGGTCATGTGTTTCATGCTCCTCATAGTTTCGGTTATCATTTTGTTGGAAGATTAGTTATGACTAAGGGAAGAAAACATCAGGGGGTAATTCAAGTAAGGGATTTGATGGATGTGTGCTACATGTAACCTTATTGATGTATGAGGAATGTGGAACGATTCAAACTTTATACTTCTGATGGATGTGATGTACAAGGTAATGGATTCATCCGGTTGCTTTTTTGGACTGTTCATGTGCTAGCGGAGCACTAGTTATTGGTTAAATAATCGGAACTATATTAGAGTAGGCGACTCGCCATAATGATTCTAGTGGATTCGGGATTTAAGGTATGGTGCTTAAGGATTTCGGGTTCGTTATGTGGCTGAGGATTGGGTGTTGCAGTAGAGTGTGAAGGGTACTTTAAGTATTTCTATGTTATCGTCGTGTCTGTAGTGCAGTGTTAGAGAAATGGGAGAAAGAGCTTCGGATTCACAAAAGATCTAGTCAGTGCAGGTGTACCAGTTGGAGATACTACTGAGTGAATGAAGAGAGTATAAACTGGCTTATGGGTATTGAGATGACGTGGTCTTATGATTTGGGTCACTCGGGATGGGTGTTGATTGAGGTCCGTTATGTGTTTGAGGAGAGGTATTAATTGCGAGGGGAAGTCAGGAAATCAGAAGAAGTTGAGTCAGTTAGTAGTGGTTTGCATCAGCAAGTTAAGCAAATGATCAGTTCCTTCGGTGTGGTAAGGCTATACAGGTGTTTCATTGCTACACTTGCAGGCTTGACAACCCCTGCAATTTGATTGATACAGAGGTACTTGATTCAGATGGGGTTTTTTATGTGTAAATAGGTCCTAAAAGAATTATAGCAATTTGTGCCACGACTTGATGTTTGTGTCATCTGCGGTTATGGGTTGCGTGTTGCAATTTTCTTCTGAAATGAGTTAAGTAAAGGGTTCTAGCCGATAGAGTGACTATTCCACTGGTGGTTCAGTATTTAGGATGTGATTCTTGTATTCTTGCATAGCAGCATGATAGGTACAATGAGCAATATGGAATTGGAACTTAAGGATCAATGTTACGGTTCAGTTTTGACTGGAATGTCCCAAGCTCTGAGGAAGCGAGGGAAGAGAATGTTTAGGGTATGTTGGAGCTACTCTAGTGTCGCCTGAGGGGGGTGTCTTGCAGAGGAGGCATTGTGTGTTGATTGTGGATTCTTGACTGGCATTACAAAAATAGTACGGTTGGTGGCCATGGATGTGCAGACCTTGCTACCTGGTGTGGAAGGTTGTGGGAGTATCTCTTACGGGATGATCGTATAAGTGTGGTGTATTAGTCATTTAAGGGGCAACGATTGAAGTCAAGAATGAAGATTTTGGTACTGTCGCTGATGGGGGAGTTTATGTCTGTGAGGTGGTCTATTTCTTTGTTGGTACTGTGAGAGTTTGTTCCCGATTTGACGGCTGGTCGTGTGTGTCATGGATAGGGTCATTCTGGATCCTTGGAAGGTTATTGGCCAATTTTGGGAAGATCATAATTAGCTTGAGGTCCGTTGGTAGGCATAATGTAAATGTATATTTCATAGTAAATCAGATATGAAATGATATTCATACCTTCGTCTATTTTAGGTGCTACTCTCTTATGCCATGTGGGTTGTGAGGCGTCTTGATTATTCGCACGTGTGTTGTAACCCTATGTAGCTTTTGTATTATATGAGCAAGATGGCTCTCGAGATGTTAGTTGTTTGATGCACCTTAATTGTGCTGGGCTTTTGTAGCGCATGACGCTATCAGTCTCCCCAGGGTTATGTTTATGCACTTGGCATACTTGTGGTCGATATTCGGGAATTTCGTGGGTATGAGCATTTGGGCTCGACGGGTATTTACTAATTGATTGTTTTGTGTGGATCGAGTGGCACGCCGCCACGAGTATGATGTTTTGATCTGGTTGCACATCACAATAGTGAGATGTTGAGTATGGATCCTTATACTTATTTTGTGTGTTTTATTTCTTATCTCTGAGTTTGGTTCATGGCTTTTGTTTGGTTATTTTACTCGTTATGCGGGCAGGATAATTCTCTACCTGGGTTCATTTTTCTTTATTGGTCGTATTCGAGTTGCGGCTTATTGGCGCATTGATGGCGTCGCATGAGATCTTAGACAACATTTGAAGTAGCTTATTGGCCAAGTAGCTTGTACTGGGTGAGACGAGGTTGTTAGACCTGGAATAAGTGTAATTGTATTTATATGATGTATATTAGAAGAAAAATGTCAATAATCAGTTCAGAACGAGGCAAAGGTTATTGTCAAGCGGAGAGGCTTCACGAGTTATTGATTTGGGGGTGGTTATGAGTTTCTACACGTTTCTTTCATTGTTCCAGTATTGCGAGAGTTGGAACATGGCTTATATGTGTTATGAGGTATATTACGGGCATCGAATTCTTGAATTTGCAGCTATGGTGGTCGGAAGATGTTATTTTAGGCGAATGAATTATGCGGTGCACGGTGTGATTACAGCATGGGGTATGATCATGTTTTGGTACAACTTGTCGAGATTGATATCGTGTAGGTATGCAAGAAATTTGATCTTACACGAAATTTCATATGTTGGAGTTTGGTTCTAAGGCTTGTGGTAGTAGGAAGAATCTTTAGTCTGTCTTGAGCTAATGTGCTAATATATATTGTGGCGGCACGGTTAGGTGCACGAGGTGCGCAACTCTAGAATGGTTCTTGGTACGTTCGAGGATAAACATATGTTCAAGTGAAGGAGAATGTAACGACCCGACCGGTCCTTTGGAGCTCAAGTGCATCATTAGGCAGTTTGAGGCCTTGAGTAGCTTAACTTATGCATTATGACTTACACGCGTGGTTGATATCGATTTTCGTGAAGTCCGAAGTTGATTTGGAAGAATAATTCCCAATTCGAAAGCCTTAAGTTAGAAGAGTTGACCAATGTTTGACTTTTGAGTAAATGACCTCGAAATCGGGATTTGAAGGTTCCAATAGGTTCATGTGATGCTTTTGGACTTGGGTGTACATTCGGGTTGAGTATTTGATGGTCCGGGAGTATTTCAACGCTTAATGTAAAAAGTTGACATTTTGAATGTTTTAGAATTTCCTAACTTTGATTTGAATTGGAATTTGGTGTTGTCTCTGTTTGGAATTCCGACCCTTGGAATAGGTTCATATTGTGATTTGTGACTTGTACATAAAATTTGGCATCATTCCATAATGTTTAAGTGGTATTTGGACGCGTTTGGCGAAGTTTGAAGGATTAAAAGTTAAAAGATAGATTTTGACTGTCTAGTCGTGATTTTGGTGTTATTCATGGCTTTTTGAGTCCTTAGATAAGTTTGCACAAGGTATTGGGACTTGTTGGCATGATAGGACGGGGTCCCGGGGGGTCTCGAGTGTTATTCAGGATGGTATTAGACCATTTTCCTTTGTTTTACAACTGCTGATTTCTGGTGTCATTGGCATGCTTCGCGATCGCGAAGAGGGAGACACGATCATGAACGGTAAGCTGGAGCTGATGGTCATTTGTTCTTTGTGTTCGCAGGAGAGGATATGCGATTGCGTAGTTTCCTAGGCTGGATCTTCGCATTCACGAGTCGAGGCACGCGTTCATGAGTGTTGAAGCGGGGTTGATGGAGATGGCTTTCATGAACGCAAAAGTGCCCCGCTTTCGCGATTTGTGGACTGGCCATGCTTCGCAATTGCGAGGTGTTAGACGCGATTGCATAGTCCATCTTGGGCGACAGAGGTAATATTGGTTCGCGGTCGCGAGGCTTTAGACCGCGATCGCGAAAGGCAACGCTTGGGCAGAATATCTGTTACTCAAATCGGGATTTTTGCTCATTTTTGTCTTGCTTGGGCAATTTTTTGGCGATTTGGAGGAGCTATTTTTGTCATCTATCATAAGGTAAGTGATTTCTACACATTGTGAGCTAATTACATGGATTATATATGGATTTAAACATGGAATTTTGTAGAAATTGTAAGATATTGGAAGAAAATTGAAAATGGTAAATTTGGATTTTGACCATGAAATTGGATGAGGAATTAAGAATAAATTATATATTTGAGCTTGTGGTGTCATTGGTAATATTTATCTTCGAAAATTTTGCGGAATCGGGGAACGTGGGCATAGGGGTTGACTTTGTTGAATTTTTTAGTGCAGTTGGGAATTGATATAAATAGATTAATTAAGAGTCATTGGGTATATTTTGATTGGTTTGCACGTTGTTTGACTAGTTTCAGATCGTTTGGCAGTGGTTTATGAGTTAGAGAGGCATTAGAGCCGGTTATCAGATTTCGGATCGAGGTCAATCTCATGTCTAGCCTTGTGAGAGAGAAACTAACCCGTGGGTATTAAATTATTATGTGCTACTAGTTGTGGGTGTTATGTACGCACGTGGTGATGAGAGTTTGTACGTAGCTAAAAGCAGGTTTTTGTCCGGGTAGACTTAGGACTTTATCATGCAATATTTGTATTATTTGAACTCAATTTGTTAGTTAATTACTTGAATTTATAATGGAAATTTGATTTATGATTATGTTAGACCGAGGTTCACAACCTTGAGTTGTTTGGCGAGATTTCGATTGTTGGTAAGAGGCATGTTTACTTTATGCTCGTGCTCTTGTGTTTCAAACACATGGCCCATAATTCGATAAGTTTCTTCTCTTCTTGTGGATCGGGCCGAACGCCTTGGAAATATATATAGATGCATCTATGGTTCGCGTGGCTCGACTATCGGAAGTGTACACATTATTCTGAATCGGATCGTACGACCTCGGCATAACTCGTGCATAATATAGCTAGGAGTTCAAATATTCATGAGATTTCCCTTTCGATTGAGACCTGGTATTTACATGATATTCCTTATCTGTCTGAACTAGCGCTTGATAATCCGTATCTGTTAGAGATATCACTTGATATTTCTTGCCTGGTTGGGATAGCATATCATACTGAGGGTTTTATACAGCCATTGAAATTGGAGGATTTTTGTTAATTATAGTTCTTGCCTCACTATTGGAGTTGTGTTTCATATCTATTTATAATTTATTATACTGATTTATCGGACCAGTAGCAAGTGTCAATGTCAATCCCTCATCACTACTTCTCCAAGGTTAGGCTAGATATTTATTGGGTACATGTTGATTTACGTACTCATGCTACACTTCTACACAAATTGTGCAGGATACATGTTTCATTTAGTGGTCATCTTGGCGCGTAAGCGCAGCAGCTGAGGGGACTTTATGGTGAGCTTCATTCCATGTTACGTGTCGCAGAACACAAAGTTTTCATCATATTTATTTACTTTGTCCTGTCTATTTTATATTCCAAACGGATGTTGTGTTATTATCGTACTCCTTAGTAGATGCTCATGCATTTATGACACCGGGTTTTGGGGAGCTCTAATAGATGATTATGGTTTATGCCAAATATTATCACCATTTCATTTCTCTTATGTTCTATTTATGCTTTATATCACCATGGTTTTTCATACTTCGCTTCTTTATTAATTAAACTCAAGTTTCAAAAGTAATAAAATGAGCAATTAAATAGATAGTTTACCGTTGCTTGCCTAACAGCGACATTGGACGCCATCAAGACCTTTTATGGGATTTGGGTCGTGACAATAATCAATCTGGGTCTTGGCCACCGTACGTTGGAAGGTGACGAAATGTTCCTCCCTCTTCTAGAAACACGAGTTAGCTATAACCAAATTAGAAGCTTTACTAAAATCTTGCAATGAAGTTCCTCCTTCGTTTCTATCTCTAAAACCAAAGCCGCCATAGACTTCTTCATAACCACAAGAAGTCATCTCAATATGTCCATTGAAATCTCGACCTGCGAATGGCTTGTCAGAGTGTGGGAACCCATGCACGATCTCATTCATGTCCTCCCAGAAGTGCCTTTTATCATCCTTGTCGAAGCCCGCTTGAGGTACGTAAGTACTAATAACGTTAACTGTCTGTCCTCCAACAACTACCTTAAGTCTATCATTCATTTGCTTAACATTTGCCACTAGCTTCCTGAGTTTCCTATCAACCAAAATACCTACCATGTTCATGTCCCCTCACGCCTCCTGAGTACCACAATTTAAACCCGTCTAAAACCCGCGCCTTAGTTCCCACCCATCTAGTCTCCTGGACACAAGCTATATTGATCTTCCTCTTTTGGAGAATCTTAGCTAACTTAGTAGATTTCCCTGTCAATGTCCCTATATTTTAGGAGCCTATCCTCAAAGGTACCCTTACCACCCTTGCCCCCATCCCGCATCCCACACGAGGACATGACCTTACTCTACCATTGTTCACCACTACCACCATAGGAATATTAAGCAAGTACTACCACAGTGCAATCAATGAGTCTAAAAGAGAAGAATAATGACTAGAGCTTCAAGGAACTAAATAGAAATCAAGAGAAAAGGATAAACATGAAAGTAAAGTTCTTTAGTAAAGAACTTGTTCGACTAACGCTAGAGAAATCCGCAGGGAAAATAGACAAAATGCACGACCCAAAAGAGATCCAGAGCTGCCGACTCTGAAAGAGAGGACCTAGTTATGGCTGTGAACGAATGGCGCTGTTGGAGCACCTGACTAGGTCAACTTCAAGCCTTGCATGCATTGCCACGCTCCTCTACTGCCACTAGCCTTCGTCGGCTCGTGTGCTTCTTGCACTTCTTCTTCGATCACTACCGATGAGTTTGGAGTCTAAGTCACTTGAAGATACAGCTATAGGAAAGCAATAGAAGATGGAGAAAGAAAGAAAAATAATATAAAAGAACAGGAATAGCAAATCTAAAGGGCATCTCCAACCTTAAATCATGATACAATTCAACATAGAAAGCATTTTGAATGCATGATAAGGCATAAGGAATTTACTTGAATGGTCCAAAATACCCACCTTTATGCTCAAACTCATCAACTCGAATTCTATATCCGAATCAGTCAAACATCTGTTGTCACTCCTCCTTTTTTTTACAAGGGGTTTCCAAATTTGGAAGTGACAAAGAGACGATTAATCAAGGAAAGTCCAGAGTCGCCACCTGACAATTGGTTTTGCTGCCAAGCCACCATTTTAGAACTTAGATTCAAAACTAAGTTCACACCAGAGATTTGGGTAAGGGGGTTCATTTGACTCGAGGAGAAGGTGTTAGGCATTCCTCAAGTCCCGTGAAAGTCACGGTTGCGTACTTGATTTAGTTGACTTATAATATATTTGAATTGAGATAAAACAAACACATAGGATGTTTGAGGTCATTCCCACCTAACAAAGAAGGAAAAAACATAACTAAGATACTAATAGTTTTACTTTCGACCTATATATACAAATGCCTCGGGGCATTCCCCGGAATATCAAAATACATAAGTCTTTCGGGGCATTCCTCGGATAAATTTAACTAAGGAATGACCTCTCGCCTCAAAAGTTAACAAAACGTCCTAGTATTGCCTACCCATGTGTGGTCGGCCTAAAACATGCTACTAGCGAGCAATATAATGGAATAAAGTGAGATCTAAGAATAAAGAAGAAACTAAAGCTCAGTTCATGGTCTTGTTCTTCCAATGTTTTATTTCATGCATTTATCTAAACCTGGTCCGAAACATCACAAAAGAAAACAAGCAAGGGATGAAATACCATCGCAGATGGGGAATATGCAGTCGCATATCATGTATGCGAACCGCATACTGCACCCGAAGGGCCGCAGATTTGAACAGAGCCTTAGTCCATGCCCAATGTTGAGAATGCAATCGCATATGCGGTAGCAGATCGTGTATGCGAGCCGAAAATCGCACGCCAGGACCGCAAATTGAAGCAGAGTTCTAGGCAAAACTTTAGTGTCAACAATGCGACAACCAAGCCGGAAATACGAACCGCGTATCAGTTATGCGGTCGTAGAACCTATCCCAAACGCGAAAATGCAAACCGCATATCAGTTATGCGGTCGCATAATCGACCCTGACGCAGACCATTTTTATGTTTTTGGTTTCGATTTTTGGCATATGATGTTTGGCTTCAATTACTTTACCCTATTTCATAAGCGTGAATTATACATATCGATTCATAGGGTTACTAATTTAGAACATAAACATTCAAGGCTTTTTTCATGCTTTATTCATCCAAATAAAATAAACAAGAGTCAAGAGATGGACCTGGTAGAGAATCCCTGCTAGTTTTGAGAATCAATGTCAGCTACGGAGCAGCGAAACTCGACCGGAAGCTCGAACTGGCAGCTTGAATCAAAACTCCAATACCCTTTTCTACCAAAATCGAAATTGAACGAAGTGGAAGTATATGTTCCTCTGTTTTTGTTTCTTTTTGTTTTTGAGATTTTTGAGAAGAAGATTGAAAGTGAATTTGACCTTTCTTTTTGGTTTTTCTTTGTTTTTGGAACTTCAAACTGAAATCAAAGACAATATCAAACTCTATATTTTAGATTGGTCGTTCTCATTTCTTCTTTTCTTTTCTGAATTTTTTCTGCCCTCTTTCTGGGAAGAAGAAGATTAAGAAAAAAATGGGAGTTCCTCTCCAAATCTCCTCCCTTGCCCTTCAAGGAATTCTCTGATTTCTGTTATCTAATGAATGAAAAGATCCTCAATGTGGAGTGCGTGTGTTGAGGGAAATATTCCCTATCAGAATAAGTTATAGTACGTGGCCAAAGGGGAAGAAAAGGGTTGGTTCTGTTGGGCTACTGCATTTGGGCCTCAGGGCTTACAAGCTTTGGGCCAAGAATAAAGCTGAAAGCTAACTTAAGGATCAAAAATAAGGCTTTTTGATAATAATGTTAAGCAGAAGTTAAGATTATATTTGTATTTTCGATTTTTGTTCCTAATACAAAATTAAACTTAATAATAAAACAAATTCCTACTAAGCTCAAATAATTATTCTAAAAGTACTATGACTATTAAAGGCGCTTATGACGCGCGGGTCAAAAATTACATGTCTACAGCTGCCCCTATTTGACGGGAAACATGGAGTGTTTTCAGGAAAAGAACGACTAGACATGTTTTTGACCCGATCTCTGCTTGGGGAAATCAAAATTGAAGGAAAGAGGATGTGACCGAGCCCTGGTATTTGAGCTGCCTACATATATTTGTTTGCAAAGGAATCAGGTCACGTGTAGTTCGTAAGCGAAAAGAGTAATGGAGTATCGAGGTAGGGATTCGAGTTGAGTGCTATCAAAGTTTCGGTCCGCGGTTCCTGCCATTACATCAAAATAAAAGGAAAAATTACATCAGGAGAAAAAGGAAAATAAAAGATTCTATTAACTTCTTGTTTTGAATCTTACTTGAACTTCTTCTTGATCTTCAATATAAAATTGGAAAAGTTGGCCCTATTCTTCAGGCGGGCTCCTGATACTTCTTGTGAATTTGAAGCGACTCTGAAATTGCTTTCCTCGTTTTTCAGGTGGGTGCCTGATTTCCGAGACTTGAATATATTCCCTCGTTATCCAGGTGGGCGCCTGATAGCTAAAACTTGAAATGTACTCCCTCGTTATCCAGGTGGGTGCCTGATTGCTAAAACTCGAAATGTATTCCCTCGTTATCCAGGTGGGCGCATGATTGTTAAAACTTGAAATGTATTCCCTCGTTATCCAGGTGGCCGCCTGATTTCTAACACTTGAAATGACTGCTGGGGATTTAGTTAAGCTTGAATGTATTCCCTTGTTTTTCAAGTGGGTGCCTGATATTACAACAAAGCAAACAAAACAAACGAAACATTTTCTGCCCCAGTTTTGAACCTGGGCGTATCTATGGGGATTAATCAAATCATGCTACCTAAAGCCTTTTATGAGTTTAAAATTAATTCCCATTATCCAGGAGGGCGACTTCGCTGGGGACTAAAAACTGAATCCCATTATCCGGGAGGGTCCTGAAAACTAAATTTAAATCCTATTATCCAGGAGGGCCCTGAAAACTAAAATTAAATCCCATTATCCAAGAGGGTCCTGAAAACTAAAATTGAATCCCATTATCCAGGAGGGTCCCGAAACTAAAATTAAATCCCATTATCCAGGAGGGTCCTGAAACTAAAATTAAATCCCATTATCCAGGAGGGTCCTAAAACTAAAATTAAATCCCATTATCCAGGAGGGTCCTTAAAACTAAAATTAAATACCTTATCCAGGAGGGTCCTGAAACTAAAATTAAATCCCATTATCCAGGAGGTCCTGAATACTAAAATTAAATCTCATTATCCAGGAGGGTCCTGAAAACTTAAAATTGAATCCCATTATCCAGGAGGATCCTGAAACTAAAATTAAATCCCATTATCCAGGAGGGTCCTGAAAACTAAAATTAAATCTCATTTTCCAAGAGGGTCCTGAAACTAAAATTAAATCCCATTATCCAGGAGGGTCTCGAAAACTTTAAATTAAATTCCATTATCCAGGAGGGTCCTGAAAACTTTAAATTAAATCTCATTATCTAGGAGGGTCCTGAAAACTAAAATTAAATCCCATTATCCAGGAGGGTCCTGAGAGCTAAAATTAAATCCCATTATCCAGGAGTGTCCTTAGACTAAAATTAAATCTCATTATCCAGGAGGGTTCTGAAACTAAAATTAAATCCCATTATCCAGGAGGGTCCTGAAAACTTAAACTTAAATCTACCTGAGCCGTGCTCTCTTCTTGGGGAATTCTGAATAGAAACCCTTTGCTCCCTGAGCCATGCTTTCTTCAAGGGAGGGCCTTGTACAAATTTTCATGTTCCTATTTCAGATAAATAAAATCTTGTCAGTTTGACAAATGCGATGGTTAGTTTGTGGCGTCATTGCTGAGGGTCTGCCTCTGTTGGGGAATATGTTCAAGTTTTAACTCTTGCCGGGGATCTATTTCTGCTGACTGCCGTGCTTCATCCTGATCAGCGGCTCTAAGCTGGCAAGGAGTTATTTGATCTTTGATTGGGATTGGATCGCACAATCTTTAAATGATCCGAATTTCATGCCTTTGCATGTTGCCTTGTGTTTTCATTCTGGACATTGCTGCGTCCTTGCATTTTCTCAACACTCAAGAATCACCTTATTGCCTAAACTTCGGTTATATGCATACCGTTCATTCTAAATTATGTCCTTTGTGATATGCTGGGCCGAGTTCAGCTTTGCGCAATTTAGAAGTTGGTAGTAAACTTTGAAATCCTTTCCTGCTTATTCAGCATGGGCTAATTCGAAGGAAACTCATGAAAAGAGAAAGAAATGGAAAAGAAATGGACTCAAAAGTAAAGTGTAATGATTTTGGACAAAAGGAATAGAAGGAAACTTGAACACAGATGAAGGAGTTTTAAGAAAGAAAACTCACCTGAAGGAGACAGCTGGCTCCAATGCTCATGACATGCATTTTGGATTGATCAGCCCAGTCCGTCCAACCAATCATGTTCAGCTTGTGGCATAACTCCATACCCCAGAAACCGGCTTTTCACTTATCCCATTTCATTGTAGAGTTGCAAGCCTGCTCGACTTGTAGTGTCCCAAAAGTTTTCAACAACAAGCTTCCCTCATCTGTTTATCCTTTAACTCACCATCGCCTTACGGTGCCAGTGAGGGTTTTCACCGATAAGACTCTCCCATTTTAAATTTTCTCTCCTCTCATGAACGGAGTGTTGCCCCTGATGCAAACCATGTCTCTATCTCATTTGACCCGGCACCCTCAAAGATTGATCGGAAGGTCTTTCTTTGGACTATAATGTAGGCTTTTGGACAGGGTTAGAAAGAAAGGGTGGCATGAAGGCTCAAGATAACTCCAAATGAAAGAGGGGTAAAATTACAACTTTTGGAATCGGATTCTTCGAATCTAAAGCTTCTGCCCCAGTTTCTTCTGGGCTGGGGAAATTTAATATTTATTTTGATGAGACCAAACCGTAAGGCTGCCTACGTATCCTTAAAAAGGAATCAAGTCAAACGTAGTTCAAACATTTTCCCTTTTCCTTTTGTTTCTTTCTTCTTTCTTCTTTTTCTTCTTTCTTCTCTCTTTTTTTTCTTCTCTTTTCTTTCTTTTTTTTTTCTTTCTTTTCTTTTCTTTCTTTTTTTTTCTTTCTTTTCTTTTCTTTTCTTTCTTTTCTTTTCTTTCTTTTCTTCTTCTTCTTCTTCTTTTCCTTATTTCTGCTACTGATTCCAAAAGAGGGCTATGATGAAAGTGTTTGGGTAGCGAAATAAAATGCCTTCGTCATTTCAACTTTGAACATGCCGAGTACAAGATACAATTGAAAATGAGTGAAGAAATCATACATAATACCTCTTGACGGCGTCAGAGTTGATAGCCATATCTACACATTTGCCTTGTATGTCTGTTAAATACAAGGCACCATTAGGCAACACTCTCGTCACAACGAAGGGTCCCTGCTAGTTTGGTGCGAATTTGCCCTTAGCTTCCACCTGGTGAGGAAGAATACATTTCAATACCATCTGGCCCACTTCAAATTTCCGGGGATGCACCTTTTGTTGTATGCTTTAGCCATTCTTTTCTGATACAGTTGGCCATGACATACTGCAACCAATGTTTTCTCATCAATCAGACTCAACTGCTCGAGCCGGGTTTTGACCCACTCGTTATCATCAATTTCGGCTTCTGCGATGATCCGAAGGGATGGAATCTCAAATTCCGCAGGTATAACTACCTCAGTTCCATATACCAGCAGATAAGGAGTTGCACCAACTGAGGTGCGAACAGTAGTGCGATAGCCCAGTAGTGCAAAAGGCAACTTTCATGCCACTGCCGAGAATCCTGAACCATCTTACGAAGTATCTTATTTATGTTCTTGTTGGCAGCCTCGACAGCTCCATTTTCCTTAGGTGATACGGGGTGGAATTTCGATGCACAATCTTGAATTGTTGGCATACCTCTTTCATCAGATGGCTGTTGAGATTAGCGGCATTGTCTGTGATGATCAACTTTGGAATTCTGAACCGGCAAATGATGTTCGAATGAACAAAATCCACCATTGCCTTCTTGGTTATGGCCTTGAAAGTCATAGCTTCGACCCACTTGGTAAAGTAATCAATAGCCACCAGAATAAACCTATGCCCGTTTGATGCTGCCGGCTCGATTGGCCCGATAACATCCATGCTCCAAGCAACAAAGGGCCAGGGTGCAGACATTGTATGCAATTCAGATGGAGGAGAATGAATCAGATCACCGTGTACCTGGCACTGATGATACTTGCGAATAAAACTGATACAATCCCGTTCCATGGTGAGCCAATAATAACCTGCTCAAAGTATCTTCTTTGCCAATACATGCCCATTCATATGTGGAACGCAAACTCCAAAATGTACTTCGGCCATGATGATTGAAGCCTCTTTAGCATCTACGCACCTCAGCAATCCTAAATCCGGAGTCTTCTTGTACAAGATTCCTCCGTTCAAGAAAAATCCACTGGCCAGACATCGAATGGTTCTCTTTTGGTCACTTATAGCATATACCGGATATACCCCTGACCTGATGTATTCCTTGATATCATTGAACCAGGGCTCACCATCGATTTCCTCTTCTACCACATTACAATAAGCATGTTGATCATGAACTTGGATATGTATGGGGTCGACATAAACCTTGTCTGGATGATGCAACATTGATGCTAGGGTGGCACATCAGCAATCTCGTTATGAATCCTAGGAATATGCTTAAATTCAACTAACCTGAATCGTTGACAAAGCTCATGCAAGTATTGTCGGTAAGGTATGAGCTTCAAATCTCGAGTTTCCCATTCTCCTTGAATCTGGTGGACCAGCAAGTCTGAGTCTCCCAGAACCAGTATTTCTTGAATTCCCATGTATAGGGCCAACCTCAAACCCAGAATGCATGCTTCATATTCAGCCATGTTGTTGGTGCAAGAAAACCGAAGCTGGGCTGTTACCGGGTAATGTTGCCCTGTTTCAGAAATAAGCACAGCCCCTATTCCAACCCCTTTCATGTTAGCAGCTCCATCAAATAAAAGTCTCCAACCTGGCTTTTCTTTGTGGTCAACCTCATCAACAGACATGACCTCTTCATCGGGAAAATAAGTCTGCAATGGCTCATATTCATCATCCACCGGATTCTCGGCCAAATGATCGGCCAATGCTTGAGTTTTCATCGCAGTCCGAGTCACATAGATGATATCAAACTCTGTGAGTAAAATTTTCCACTTTGCAAGTCTTCCCGTGGGCATAGGCTTCTGAAAGATATACTTTAAAGGATCCATGCGAGAAATGAGGTAAGTAGTGTGGAATGACAGATAATGCTTCAACTTTTGTGCCACCTGATCCGCTCAAGTTATACCTTAATAATAGTGTAAGCGATCGATGTCAAATATAGTAACCCAACTAGGTTGGGGTCGAATCCCACAGGGAATAGGCGTGAAACGAATATCTGATTAACGTAATATTTCACTTAGTCTTAATTCGAACAAGTAACAAAACAAAATAAATTGATGTTGAGTACGTAAAGAAAATTAAACTAATAATTGCAGCTTGAAAATAATAATTGAATAAATGTATGAAGTCGAGATACTAAGGTTGTGCTCCCCCTAATGTAGTAGAATGTTTTGATATTGATATTAACTTCCGCTCTTGATATGCAATTGGTTCTTAGTATAGTGATACCCGATATTTTCCAATATTTGGATAACGTATCCTCTTATGATTCTCCCGAATACATTAGAGTCGAAATTACGAATACCCAATCATTCGCCGACTTAAAATCTCTTATTCCTAAGTGATTTTGTTAAACAAGGGTTAAGGCCTTGAATCGTCGTTACTTATTTCTACCAAACCCTACCTTCCCTTTTCCAAGGTTCAATAGCGTAAATTGGCACCCGCTAATGTTTGCAACCACTACGATTTACTTATGAACGAGAAATAAATAAACATCAAGATTCTTTCGAAATTGGAAGCAATATCAATTATTCAATAACATTCCACCCATCTAGGGTTCACAACCTCAGTAGTAAAATTTAGCTACACATATTGAAAACTAAATAACAATCAATAAAAGTTGAATTCATCTTACAACAATATGGATTTCCAAGTTTTGATCACCCAAAAATCTCTCCCAATTTGAAAATAACCAAAAACACTATTTTGCACTTTGAAATCTGACAAGTCTCTCTGCACATAACCCTAGAGAGGCTATTTATAGAGGCCCAAAAATCGAGGCGAACTGAATTAACTTCTGGCCGACTTTGCCGTCTGTGGTCGCATTCCTGTCGCATAACAAGAATGCGGTTCGCAGAATTGTTCTCTTGTATCGCAGACTGCACCAGTACTTCTCCGTCCCATCGCATTTCAGAATGCGGTCCGCAGATTGATTCTGCGATCGCAGAATACGATCGCAATTCCCTTCGATTTTTCACCTCAAACTCTGTCCGCATCTGCGATGAGAATGCGATTAGCATTGATCTTCTGCGATCGTATTGTTGACAACTTTCTTCCTTTTACTTCAGCTTGAAGTTCTGCCCGACTTTGCGATCAAAGTTCCAATTCTGCGACTCGCATATCCACTTTGCGGTCGCAGAATTACTTATGTTGTATTGTTGGCCTCTTTTCTTGCCNTCCTCTGCTGTAGGCAGCACAATTTGTTTTCCTTTTTCCTGTGGAGGAGGAACTGCACCTGCATCAAGCTCTTCACTGGCGTCCTCAGAGTTGTCGTCTTCAGATTCAGATTCTGACATCCCTTCCAAGGTCTCATCATCAGTAGAGGCAATGCGAACTGGAGCAGCAGAAGGCTGAGCCACTTTTACAGTTGGCAGAGGTATGTCCATCATCAGTGTCGAAAAATCAAGGCCCAAATCAGTCTGGCCAGCACTCGGTTTACCTTTGTTGGGGAGTATTGAAGAGATGTCGAACTCCAGATTTTGCATTTTCTGAAGGTCTGTCTTTAGTTGCTTGACATCCTCCTATAGCTGGGGTATACCGTCAACCCTTGATTCAAGCTTTGATAACCTTTCTCCGAATTCCAGTTGTTGGTGCAACAGTGGAGTCAAAGCTTGTTTTATCAGGGTAGGCAATGATTTCAAGAGTTGATCTAATTTGGTGTTGGTGTGTTGCACAATTAGACCCATTCTTGAGAGTGCCGGTATGTTGGAGACTGGTGGGCCTGTTGGAACTGAAGTTGCTGGTGCTTCTGTCGCAGAAGAGGATGCAGGGTCTTGAGGAGCTAAGAGGTTCTGAGCATCAATTTCTTCTATTGTGATAGGTGCAGGGGCCGATGCATCACTAATACGAGTGATATCAATATCCCTCGTAGATTTCCCAAGTCTGTCTTGGTAAGGGAGGAATGGGACATCCACCTCTTGGCAAAGTGTGGTGATCAGACTTGGGAAAGGGAGTGATGTAGCCTGTTGAATCGCCCTGATGCCGATTTCCTGGAAGATGAGGCTTCCCACATCAATTGTAACCCCCTTCATAATGCAAGCAATGAGAAGGGCCTTCTCAATGCTAATTTCTGTTTCGTTTCTTTAGGGTACGATATGGGAAGTGATGAAACTGAGCCAATATTTGGCTTCCCGTGTGAGATCCTCTTTATAAATTTTTCTCCCAGGATTTATCCAGGCTGGGACCCCCTTTGCAATTGTGGATGCTATCCATCCCCTCTCATGTTCCCTGTTGGAGAACCGTGCATCATATTCTTCAGTGCCTGCTTTCCAGTTAGGGAAGAATAACTCGTTGATATGGTTGCTGTCGCAGAACACAGCCTTCCCCCTCACCTGGACAATGCCAATGAATAATCTGTTGCATCTATGATATGGTGTTCTTGATGCCCCATATGATGCATAAAACTCCCGGACCATTGTCTCATTGTACTCCTTTTGGTCCGTGGTGAAGTACTCCCAGTTCCTACTTTTAATGTTCTCCAGGATGTGGGGATAATATTCTGGTAGTCCATTCAAGCTTAACTTCTTCTCCAGTAGAATTCTCCTCTTTACAAGCGCCTCCCGAAATAGAGTTCTAGAACCTTCAACTTCAAAACGAAGCTGAAGGTCATCTCCCTTTTTTCTTCGTGCTTCGGCAGCTAGATCCACTTCCGGAAAGCAGTCCTCCTCTTCAGACTAGGAGGTGCTTGGTCTAACTGCATCTTTCTTTGCTCTTTTGGCTTGGTCAGCTTGTTGATTGGCTAAAGGCCTTTTTGCTCTTGCGTTCTTCTTAGCCATGTCTGCATACATAGTAGATGTTAGTGGCAGTATCAATGTTCGATAAACAACCAAACAGGAAAGATAAGCAATGATCTTTAAAAATTGCAGTGTGATCTGCGGTCGCAAAACAGGATCTGCAATCGCAGAACCACCGCATTTGTCATCCCTTTTTGAATGAAATTTGCTGAGTGTGTATGCGGTGAGTCTGCGGTTCGCAGACTAAGTATGCGATCGCAGACTTGCCAATTTACCCTCTCTTATTTTTCCTAGTGTTCTAGGGGTGTATGCGGTGGATCTGCGGTTAGCAGACCAAATCTGCGATCGCAGACACGTCGCGTAAGTCGTCTTCTTCAGTAGCTAGGGTTTGCTATCTGCAACTTAGATGCGATCCACATTTTGAATATGTGGATCGCAAAATACTTGACATCCCCAATACTAAGCAACCCATTGATAACTTGAACCCATAAGTTTGTTATCTTCCCAAAAAGGTTTGAACTTTGTCATGAAATAAACAAACCTAGGGTTTTAAAACCATAACTTGACATTTCAGAGGAAGTGTGCATACCTTGAAGTAGATGATTAGATGAAAGATGTATGAACTTCTTTGCCGGATTTGGTATATTCCGATGAAAGGATGCCGGAATCTTTTGTTCTGTACTTGTCAGCACTTTTGTTTGATAGTGATGAAATAGGTTTTTATTTTTATTTTTCCTTTTTTTATATGGTTAGACTAAAGGGGAAAATAGAAAATTTGAGTTATTGAAGGAACACGTACCTGATGGGTTAGCAAAAAAAATGTGTACCGCATAATGAAATGCGAACCGCATTTATTAATGAGGTATCGCAGTTTTGGTCACAACATGAGCAAAAGTCTCTGGACATGTCTGCGAAGGAAATGCGGTTCGCATATTTGAAATGCGAACCGCAGAATAATAATAGTGTAACAAAAATGTGTACGGCGCCAAAATTTGATCCGCTCAAATTACACCTTAATAATAGTGTAAGCGATCGATGTCAAATATAGTAACCTAACTAGGTTGGGGTCGAATCCCACAGGGAATAGGCGTGAAACGAATATCTGATTAACGTAATATTTCACTTAGTCTTAATTCGATCAAGTAACAAAACAAAATAAATTGATGTTGAGTACGTAAAGAAAATTAAACTAATAATTGCAGCTTGAAAATAATAATTGAATAAATGTATGAAGTCGAGATACTAAGGTTGTGCTCCCCCTAATGTAGTAGAATGTTTTGATATTGATATTAACTTCCGCTCTTGATATGCAATTGGTTCTTAGTATAGTGATACCCGATATTTTCCAATATTTGGATAACGTATCCTCTTATGATTCTCCCGAATACATTGGAGTCGAAATTACGAATACCCAATCATTCGCTGACTTAAAATCTCTTATTCCTAAGTGATTTTGTTAAACAAGGGTTAAGGCCTTGAATCGTCGTTACTTATTTCTACCAAACCCTACCTTCCCTTTTCCAAGGTTCAATAGCGTAAATTGGCACCCGCTAATGTTTGCAACCACTACGATTTAATTAAGAACGAAAAATAAATAAACATCAAGATTCTTTCGAAATTGGAGGCAATATCAATTATTCAATAACATTCCACCCATCTAGGGTTCACAACCTCAGTATTAAAATTTAGCTACATATGTTGAAAACTAAAGAACAAATACTAAGAGTTGAATTCATCTTACAACAATATGGATTTCCAAGTTTTGATCACCCAAAAATCTCTCCCAATTTGAAAATAACCAAAAGCACTATTTTGCACTTTAAAATCTAACAAGACTCTCCTACACATAACCCTAGAGAGGCTATTTATAGAGGCCCAAAAATCGAGGCGAACTGAATTAACTTCTGGCCGACTTTGCCGTCTGCGATCGCATTCCTGTCGCATAACAAGAATGCGGTTCGCAGAATTGTTCTCTTGTATCGCAGACTGCACCAGTACTTCTCCGTCCCATCGCATTTCAAAATGCGGTCCACAGATTGATTCTGCGATCGCAGAATACGATCGCAATTCCCTTCGATTTTTCACCCCAAACTCTGTCCGCATCTGCGATGAGAATGCGATTAGCATTGATCTTCTGCTATCGCATTGTTGACAACTTTCTTCCTTTTACTTCAGCTTGAATTTCTGCCCGACTTTGCGATCAAAGTTCCAATTCTGCGACTCGCATATCCACTTTGCGGTCGCAGAATTACTTATGTTGTATTGTTGGCCTCTTTTCTTGCCTTTGAACGGCTTTTGGCCTTCTTTTCACGCTTTTGGGTTTCTTTCATCCATGTACTGAAACTACACAAAAACTAAGTAAATATCATGATAATTATCAAGTGGAACAAGCAATTTCTAATCAAATACTATCAATATGTGCCGAAATTTCCCGGCACATCAACACCCCCAACTTAAGCTCTTGCTTGTCCTCAAGCAATTAACACAACTCCAACCTAACTAATGCTCTACCTATCAAATAAAACGCAACATTGACCAAGGACAGTGTTTGTTGGTAACATCGTAAGGATAACCATCTTTTATTGTACCCTCTTTGAATCATAAAAATGCTTCAAAGAACAACCAATCAATTAGTGAACTTTTGAGCCTCAACAAAGTAACTAAATGCTACTTTCAGCTGAATCAACTTATGCTTTGACTCCAAGCTCAACTAGCTATCAACCTAGCAGTGTATGTGCCCTCACCAGAAAGAAAGTCCCATTCGCACCGTATTTGTCATAGAATAAATCAAGGGACAAAAAGACTAAAACCACTGTCTCTCCGAATAGAAGTTCAAGTTTCATCACCTGCTATACCATAGGCTTGCCCTTATTTTAATTCATCACCTATTCATAAGAACGCTTTAGTTAAAGATCAGATAAGGACTTTATAAGCTTGTAATGTTGGTTTAAGGAAGGGTAGGATATGAATTTAGACAATAGTGGCTACTTCCTCCTTGAACACTCATTACTCTCTTTTTCCTTCCAACTTTTTGTTCCTTTGCCTTCATTGGATTTACAATTTCACATTAAACCCTACTCACATACCCCTTTATTTCAGTCCCAAGCTTCTGTATACCACTTACATTGACTATTTCTTTCTTTCTTTTGATTTCACACTTGTGGTATCTATTTATTCATAAACTTCCTTCTTTCTTTTTTTCGAAGCTTCATAGATTTACAAGAGCTTTTGAGGTATGGAGTCTCATGATTTTACCCCTTTTCATCATTGATATCCGACCCCCAACTTAATCTTTTATCAACACTCTCAATTCTCAAGGAGGAATGGGTTGAAAAAGAGTCATTTTAATGAATGGATTCAGGTTATAATGCGGAGGCCAACAAAAAGGCTATAAGGCTCAAAATGGGGTACTAGTGATAGTTATAATGCACAGGTTGGCTGAAAAAGAGGCTAGAACGGTTTTATCACTACTCAAAGAAAGCCTAAGATCACTTCCCTAACTTAGCATACGTATTATAGGCAACGAAGAACCAACTGGGCAAGTTCTAGATAGCAGCAATGAACACGAGAATTATAAAACAATGCTCACACACACCGGCACATCACTGTTTGGCTAATATAGTTCAAAACTCTGGAGTGCACACTTAGTGACTCAGGGCTTTCCTTGTGTTTACAATCACAATTCTAAGTAGCCCTAGAGTTATTAAGCGAGCCTCAACTTCACTAGATTGATTTGGTTCCAGGGTTCTATTCTTCACTTATGGTTTCATACTT